>JACXGI010016946.1:0-14997 GCA_016801175.1 Esox masquinongy
TAAAAGGGAGCCAAGGCCCTGTGCAGCCGACATTCCATTCATCCCTGCCCTTGAACACAGATACTGGCCTTATAAGTTGGAGACAGAGAGAGAGAGACAAGTCTTTCAGTATATGTGTAATTGATCAAGCATACAGAATACAAAATCCTTCTAATAAGATAATGAATAAATAAGAATGACAATAAATTAATTTTCTACATATTCAATAGAAAATAGTGCAAAGACAACATATGTTGAAACTGAGAAATGTTTTTTGTTTCTTGAAAAATATATGCTCTCTTTGATGCCAGAATTTGATGCCAGCAACATGTTTCAAAAAAGCTGGGACATGGAAAAGTTGTGTAATAAAAAAAAAACTGGTGGAACATGTCACAACTACACTGCTCAAAAGAATTAAGGGAATGTGTAATCATCACAGTATAACACCAAGTCAGTTAATTAAACTTCAGGGATATCAACCTGTCCTGTTAGGAAGCATTAGCGATTGTGAATCAGTGTCACCTGTTTTGGTGCAAATGAAAGTGACAACAGGTGCACTAGAGAGTTAACAGCAAGATAACCCAGAAAAACGGAATGGTTTTGCAGGTGGTGGCCGCAGACAATTGCTTTCTCCTTATCCTTCCTGACTGATTCTTCTCTTGTTTTGCGTTTTGCTAGTGTTCTTGTCACTACTGGTAGCATGAGGCGGTACCTGCATCCCATTCAGGTTGCACAGGTAGTCCAGCTCCTCCAGGTTGTCACATCCATATGTGCCATCGCAAGAAGGTTTGCTGTGTCTCCCAGTACAGTCTCAAGAGCATGGAGGAGATACGAGAAGGGCCGAATTGTAGAAATGTACAATAAAGTACTTAGTTCATCGAGACCCGATCTGTGATTTTAAGTGTTCCCTTAATTTTTTTGAGCAGTGTAATTAGGTTAATTAGGTTAATTGGCAACTCAGTAATATGATTGGGTATAAAAAGAGTTTTTCAAAAGTAAAGATACGGAGGTCTTCACCACTCTGTGAAAGACTGCACAGGCAAATAGTGCAACAATTTTAGAATAACATTTCTCAGTGTTATAAAACTTTGGGGATCTCATCATATACGGTACATAATATCATTAAAAGATTCAGCGAATGTGGAGAAATCTCTGTATGCAAGGGACAAGCCCAAAAACCAATATTGGATGGCCGTGATCTTCGGGTCCTCAGGCGGCACTACATTAAAAAACGGACACGATTCTAAAGTGGACATCACTGCATGGGCTCAGGAACACTTCCGAAAACCTTTGTCTGTGTACCCAGTATGCGCTGCATCCACAAATGCAAGTTAAATCTCTACCATGCAAAGATGAAACCATATGTAAACAACATCCAGAAACGGCACCTTCTCTGGTCCCGAGCTCATTTAAGATGGCCTGAGGCGAAGTGGAAAACTGTCCTGTGGTCTGACAAATCAAAATTTGAAATTCTTCTTGGGAATCATGGGCGCCACATCCTCTGGACTGAACCGGAGAGAGACTGTTACATGTGCCATGTTTTTCTTCCTGCCTTCCTTGTGTAGTGTGTATGTGGTAAAGTGGTGTTCTGTTTGTGTAAGAGTTGTCTGGTATTCCCAGGTGCGCAGAGATGCCGTTGACGAGCGGGGGCGTGGTTTTTCTGGGGTCCTGGCAGGTGGGGTTGACTGAGGGCCTAATTGACCCCAAGTACATATAATGTTTGACTTGTGAGCTCAGGAGGGTTTTTTGTTTGATTATCTGTTGGGGGGGTTTTGGTTGTGGTTTGCTATATTCTGTTCTGTTTTGCTTCGCGTTCCACCCAGTCCTCTTATATACCACTCTACCTGGTTCCTGGAGAAGGGAAGACAGTTCTGCCCATGGGTCTACCTTTGCACGTAGATAACCCTCTGTTTTACACAGTAGGATAGCCGGGCGGGAGTCACCCCTGTATTTTGGTAACAGATAGGAAAGCTGGTTAGGGATTAGATCAGGTTAGGAAGGATTAGGTGTGTAGAAGAGTAGGGACCTTTTTATTGTTTTCTTTACTTGGACCCCGTTCCCAAAATTCCCTTCTCCTACCTTCCCTATTATGTCTATTGTGTCTAGGTTTGATTGCTATTTGATTTGTTTGTAAATGGGTGTGTTGTGGATTCTTTTGGTTTAGTAACTAAACTGCCCCGGGGAGGGTATAACCGTAAGTTCTGGCTGTCGTGTCTTATTTAATTGGTTGCACCCAACACCTCTGCACGGTCCATATCTGGCTTTATCATCCTGTGCGCCAGCACGGGTCATTACGTCTCCGCCTCAGACAAGAAACACCCGAGGGGAGAACGTTACAGAGACCATCCGGCTTGTTATCAGCGCACAATTCAAAAGCCAGCATCCGTGATGGTATGGGTGTGCATGAGTGCACATGGCATGGGTGACTTGCACATCTGTGAAGGCGCCATTAATGCTGAACTATATATGCAGGTTTTGGAGGAACATATGCTGGCATCCAGATGTGTTTTTCAGGGAAGGCCATGCCTTTTTCAACAAGACAATGCCAAACAACATTCTCTCTGTAGTAAAAGAGTTTGGGTGCTGTACATTTGGCACATTATGAAACAAAGAATACGACAACAGACCCGAACTGTTGAGCAGCTGCAATCTTATCTCAAGCAAGAATGGAGAAAATATTTCACTTTCAAAACTACAGCAATTGGTCTCCTCAGTTCCCAAATGCTTATAGAGTATTGATAAAAGAGGTGATGCAACACAGTGGTAAACATGCCCTGTCCCAACTTTTTTGAAATGTGTTGCTGGTGTCAGATTCAAAATGTGCATGTATTTTTGCAAAAACTATAACCTTTCTCAGTTTCAACATTTGATATGTTGTCTTTGTACTATTTTCTATAAAATTTAGGGGCAAATGATTTGCACATCATTGCATTCCATTTTTATTTGCTTTTTTTACGCAGTGTCCCAAGTTTCCTGGAAACGGGGTTGTAGTTTGCGTGCGCACGTACACGCGCGCGCACACAGCTTAGAAGGGTAGACCAAGAGGGGCAGCGTAAATTTGAAACATGTCTGTCGATTATAAATTCTTAATCACTAGTTACTACGGCTTGGAGCCACAGACTAACTTTCTTACATATATTTTTTCACAGTAATTGCTCATGTTTTTCCTAAAAGAAATGTTTTTTGGATTCACAATCAGTTGAATTGCCTTGCTTGATGCACTTAGTGCCCTAACAATGGCCTTGAAGCCCTGGCAAATTAGGTTACCTTATGGCCAAGTGGCATTATTGGTCACCACAATCTATATATTTTTTTATAGTTTACATGCTGGTTTTTGTTTTACAACAGAGCGACGTTTGGTTGCATGATTACAGCTGGACTTTTGAGGTATGGACTAGTCTACCCTGGCTTATAGTGCAACCTATTCCTTTTAGTGTACTACTTATGACCAGCTGCCCTGTTTAGGGGTTAATTAAATGTAGCACACTATCTACAGTCGAGAATTGGGTTCCATTTTGGACACTCTTGGGCTGACCTAAATCTTACTGCTGCAGCCATACCAAAAACCTGGCAGCTGTAGCTTGGGGACACTGCTGAGACAGACACTTTATAATCCTTTGCACCATATGTTGTCTCAGCCTGGACACAGATTTGATACAAGGTATTACAAATAAATTTTTAATTTCCATAAAAATTCATTTAAGATGGAGAACTGTAACCAATTAAGTGATTGCACAACCGGAACCCCTGAGTCCGGTCCAAAGAAGTGCTGAGGGTATGTGCCAGCCATAACATCCTCAGACACAACCGGGGAATTGGAAAAGAGCGAAAAGGTCATGTCCTTCAGTCTTGGTTGCAAAGCACATGAGGTCTGAACTGACCATGTTTGGAGGTCTCATGTTTGGCTGCGACTAGGGCCAGAAGTAACGTGGTTTCATAGGAGAGGATTTTAATGTGTAGAGTGCAAAGACTCAAAGGGAAGTGCACAATGTATGTCGAGGATCAGGTCCCAACCAACGTGCCTGTCAAAAAAACAGGTGCACCTACGCTGAGGTCAGAAATGGGTAGCACGGTAGACTTTTAGTGGAAAATGGTTGCTGATAAGATTAGCAAGGGATTGACAAGATCCACTTACCTGACATTTTTATAGGCCCCGGTCAGCAAGCCATTGGCAATTCCTGTCTGACACCTGCGAGTTTCTTCACTTTTGTTAGTAACATAAATACCCAATACCAATTTAATCGGAAGTCAGCCATATCCAATACAAAATATGTTGGATATGAGGGATAATCAGATCTCAATTGTAATCAACCCAAATGTATCCGAAAGACTAAAAAATGCCTAATTCTCACGTAAGCCTGCCAAATTATTTAAACTTGTCTGGTAGTGAACGTTAATGTTTTCACATGCATTTTGTTTTATTTTGGCCCCTCTAATACACAGTTTATAAAACCATGTGGGATGTCTTATAGTGGCTAGAATCATTAGTGTATGCAGAAAGTATTCAGACATGCCTCCACATTTACTTATTGAATTATTTATTGAAATTTTTTTCCCATGAATCTACACACAATACCCCATATTCTCACAGTCTGTATGTCGAAGGAACTTATTTACTGAAAACTTTTGTTCACTATTTAGATAGATGGAGAACAAACTATTGGATGAAGTGATTTCAGCACAACCACTAATAGTAGGTCATACAGCTGTTGAATGATTCATGCCTTTTCTGTTTTTGAAAAATAACAGATGAGATTGGATGACTTGATGTAATATTGTTTATTTACACTTTTGCTTGTCATTCAAACTTGGTCATAATTGTGCACAAATGTGCACATTGTACAAAAAAATAGATACAAAATTTGTTTGAATTTGTAATTACTGTGTCATTCAAGAAAGCTGGTATCTTCTTGACTGACAGACGGTCAGCTTTAAGTTAAGGTCTCAGTACAGCTCCAACCAGAGCTCTGTGTTTAGACTCAATCTGGCCTGAATTGGTCTTAGCTTCAGGTAGCTGACAGCCTTGTGAAGTCAGTGTCTGCGAAGTCACAAATAAATAAAACCTGTAGTTCTCTTCCACTGTTTCCAGCTTCCAACTACACCCAGAGCAGCAGGAAAACGCCTTGTTGGTCCTGGCCGGGAAGACAGGGCAAGGAACACAGGCCTCTTTTATCTAGCCAACCACCACTCAGCCACGGCCTGCCCCTCATTCTACTAGCTTTCTCCAATTCTCTTCTCTCTTTCAGCACTAACCTTGCAAGCAGGGGGTGGTCACAGGGTGGGTGTTGAAACTAAGCAATATGAGAATGCAGGATAAAGGGAGAGAAAGGGGTTGAGGAGAAGACAGTGTTAGCAAAAATTAAGATAATAGCATTTTCACACTGGTGAGAATTGTGAATCACAAAAAAGTCAGTGAGGGCAGGGCCAGGTTAATGTCAAAAAAGAGGGGAAAAACAATTTTGCTGTAATCACTTTTTGTTTGTAATAAGAATTATCAGAAATATCACATTTACAAATATTCAGACCCTTTGCTATGACATGGAAGATTTGAATTTCCGATGCATCCTGTTTCCATTGATCATCCTTGATGTTTCTACAAGTTGATTAGAGTCCACCTGTGGCAAATTCAGTTGATTGGACATGATTTGGAAAGGCACACCTGTTTATATAGGGTTCCACAGCTGGCAGTGCTTTCGGAAAGGACCAAAACGTTTCTGCAGCATTGTTCATGAGAGGTCCTTTTTGCATGAATCTATACCCAAGAACACAGAAACCTCCATCCTTAAATGGACATTTGGAACCACCAACACTCACCACCAACAATCCTAGAGCTGGCCGCCCGGCCAGACTAAGCAATCGGGGAAGAAGGGCCTTGGTCAGGGAGGTGACCAAGAACCCGATGGCCACTGTGACTGCTCCAGAATTCCTATGGTGCAAAGTCCAGACAGATCCTTGATGAAAGAGTGCTCTGGACCTCAGACTGGGGTGAAGGTTAATCTTCCATCAGGAGAATGACCCTAAACATACAGCCAAGACAATGCAGGAGTGGCTTTGGGACAAGTCTGCGAATATAGTTGAGTGGCCCAGCCAGAAATCCCTGGTCAAACATCTTTGGAGTGACCTGAAAATGGCTGTCCAGCAAAGTTCTTCAATCCAACCTGACAGAGCTTGAGAGGATCTGCAGAAAAGAATAGGAGGAACTCCCTAAATATTGGTGTGCTGAAGTTGTTGCGTCATACCTGAGAGGACTCTCTGCCAAAGGTGCTTGAACAAAGTAGTGAAGGGCTCTGAGTTTTTATGTAAATGTCCTTTTTGAAAACCTGTTTATGCTTGGTCATTGTGGGGTATTGTGTGTGGATTGATGAGGGAAAAAAATACTTTCATCCATTTTAGAATAAGGCTATAACGTAACAGTAGGTGGAAAAGTGAAGGGGTCTGAATACTTTCTGAAGGCACTGTCTTTCCATCTCCTCACAAGGAACATATTAGCCTCTGGGACCCATTAAATCCACTATGTTGGTTTTTCGCATGGTTTTTTGCATGTTTTTTTGCATTTTGAATTTTTAGGAACTCTTCAAATGCTAAGCCTGTAAACCAGTGGTACTCACTGCATAGCCCAGGGGCTGCTTGCGGTCTGCAAGCCCTAAATTTGTGGCTTGCTGTGCTTTTTCTATTTGCCCTTCATTATACATAACAAAAATACAATTTCAATTTAATTTGCAGGCGGGAATTACATCATTGAATATATCCATTGTTCCCTGGATGGCAGATAGATGGCAGTATAGTGCAGTTGTTGAACGAAAAGGCAGAAATGGAATGTTTGCTGGAAATAGTAACTAACTACTCAGCTACAGCAACCGACCCATATCAGTTTTCTACTAGCTATTTTTGCAGTCTGGTCGACATGGATCGATTTATTGTAAAGAAAGAAATGTGAATGAATTTACAATGCAAATTAGTAGGAAGAGCTGGAGAACAGCGTGACAGCTATGAACAAACAACCACTGGGGATCCAGGAAAATCAGGAAGATGGTGGCATGGAAATGCAGCCAGCTAACGTGGCTCCAGTGGCTAAGAGAAGGATACTGTTGATTCAAGAAGAACACAGAGTTCCAAGAGAAATGGACAGGCAAGTATTTTTTTGTACTGCATGATGGGACTAGCTCACTTTGTCTTATTTGCGAGAAGGCAATCAGTTGTTTTAGACAAGCAAATTTAGAGCTCCATTTCCAGTCCCATGATGCTGCCAACTTTGACAATGCATATCCACCACAAAGCAAACTCAGAAACAACAAAATAGCGCAACTAAAAGGACGACAAATGGACGGATGTAGCGCTGTTGCAGAGAAAATGACAGAGGCAACATATGAGATTGCTTGGATACTTGCGAGATACAAGGCCTTCACAGATGCAGAAATTGTCAAAGAATATTTTTTGGCCTCAGCAGAAATATTGTATGCTGATTTCACAAACAACGCAGCTATTTTAATGTAAATTAAGGGGCTGCAACTCTCTGACTCGACTATAACAAGACGCATAGAAGACATCGGCGAGGACATCGGTAAGCAACTGATTACAGACATCCGTGATGGCGTGTTTTGACCCGCTTCCCGAGTCTAAACCAGTCGTTCAGAGAGAAACTTTTATGATTACTGCCTCTTCTGGGACAAACACGAGGAGAGAATATTCTGAAAGCCCTTTTTTTTGCTGATAATTATATTGATTGGTCAAATCTGTCGTGTGTGCACTGACGGCACCCCAAACATGCGAGGGAAGAAGAAGGGACTCATAGGCCTGATGAGAGAGGATATTCCCGAATTTGTTACGTTTAAATGTGTCATTCATCAGGAAGCACTTGTGGCTAAACTCAAAGACTGACTTACAGAATGTGATGCAGCAAGTCGTGCGCGTGGTGAACATTATTATTGCGAGGACCCTGAATCACTGCCAATTCTGCGAGTTGCTAGAGGAATGCTGGACTGAATATGGCAACTTGATATTTCACAATGAGGTGAGATGGCTGTCTCATGGCAGAATTTTGGAAAGAATTCTCTCCCTCAAATCCATGAATTTGTTGCAAGCAAGGGGAGAGAGGAGCCAGAGCTGGATGATACACAGTGGATATAAAATCTGGCTTTTTTAACTCGCATCAACTGTCACCTGATCAAGCTGTATCTCTAGCTCCAAGGGAACGCTTAAACTCCAGGCAAAATGCTTTGTGTGGTCACAGCATTTCAAAATTTAGCCTTCTAATTTAGCTGTTAGACACTTGCTCAGCACCAATATTAAAAACAAGTTCTTTTTAATGTCAAGTCGAACAGAAGCAGCCTACCAAGCTTTCTAACCATTTTTGCAGTCTGCAATGTAAGACAAAAGTTAGCTACTGCTCGCTTGTGCTTCTTTGCTAGTACCGGTAAACGCTGCCTTGTGTACAGTAGGGGAGACCAGGGATAGTTGTAACACTTTGCAATTTTCCCAATAAATCAAAAACCATTTACATTGGAATGGCCAATTTGCTATTATTATAAAATTCAATATGTGAGCTACTGAAACAATGTATTTAAGGGGTTTTATAAAATATGTACAGGTTGCAAAATTGATTTAAATTCAGTCACTCCATTGTTACAATCGTCCCAGTGTATTTACATTACTTGGTTTATAATTATTTACTATTTATTTGTATTACTCACAATGTTTTGGTGAGATTTTGAATTTCTATTTAAACAAGAAACCAGGCAAGCCTAGTTCAGCCAGACTGCAATAAAAAGGGTTGCCATCTCAAGATTTGAACCCGGGTCACCCATGTGAAAGGCTGTGTTGTTAACCACTACACCATGGAGCTGTACATCTATTAGGTGTCAGTATAGCCTCTTGTCTCTATCAGGAAAAAATCCTGTTTTGCCACTGGCTGTGTTAATAGTTAATTGGCCATTCGTGAATGACATTGATACAATTAAACTGACTAACATTTCTTACTAAGTTTACCTCCACCAAAAATAGTGTCTATGTATGGTGTTTGCCACTGGCCGTTTTAACAGCGTATTAGCCAGTAATAAGCTTTACCGGTATCTACTAACTTAATGGAATAGTCATAAGAATTGAGCAATTGCTAGCGAGTCTGCCAAAGCTATGTCCGTCCTGCTCAACATCACTTGTTGCCTGTCCGTCCTGCACAACATCACTCATCGCTCATAGTCCTGCTCAACATCCAGCTCAGCATCACTCGTCGCCCGTCCGTCCTGCTCAACATCCCGCTCAACGTCACTCATCGCCCGTCCTTCCCCTTAAACATCCACTCGAGTCAAAATTCGACTTACAATATTAGTAAAAAATATGTTACACACGCTTGAGTGTTTTTTCCTTTGGTCGATTAGAGTTGATGCGACAAATAAGCGACTAAAACGCGTTTGTCTATTAAATCAATGTTGCGAAATTAGGCTACATTATGGTGCATTGCAAAACAATTCTAAACTATATTTATACATAGCCTACTGAAATTTAGAAACAAACGAGTTTCAGTAAATGATCTGCGCATATAACTTTCCGCAGAGCTGTCAAATGCTCTGATATTCTATGAAAATGGACATAATTCACATGGTAGACATTTTCATTAGCTTCAAAATCCCTTATTTAGATTGGAAACATGATTTTGGAATCAAAATATTGTGCAAAAAGTACTATAAAAATAATTGTGATCTGGCTCAAATTATTTCAATCAGGCAATTATGTAATAATTGTGACAGCCCTGGTGTAGCCTATATATGTGCTCAGTTCGCAAAGATTGTGAAGAGTTCATTCTGCTGACTAATTTAAATTAAAACCTTTGTTGGATCATATAGTTTGTGTTTTATTGCTGTTTAAATGTAGGCTATTACCCAGCTAACAATTTTCCGTTGTCACAATGTTGTTACGACGTTTTCTGGTGACCGAAATTAGGTAGCAGCAACGTTGTCAGTTACGATATCACAACCGGAAAAGTCAAAGTTTGCTTGTTGTTGCTACAACGTAACTAATTGACGTTGTCAGTTGGTCGCTAGCATGTCGTGGCAACGTGATATCTCTAAGGTTGTCGGTTGGTAATCGCGAATCCCTGCAATCCTATCCAGTTCACCATTCATTGCCCTTTTCCTCTTACATTTTCTATATTCATACGGACAGCTAGAATATGTACAGCTAAGTTCATTTCTGTCCAGGCAACTTCTTGACAGTTTTCTCCAACCTTGTGTTTACTTGCTCCAACTGTTCCATGAAATCTTAAATGTGCACAACGCATTTCAGCAGGGTTCTACACCGACGTTTAGTTTTACAGTGAGGTATTATGTATAAATATTATACATTTATTTGATCAACCCTTTCCCAGATATAATAATGGCAATGCTGTTAGATCACTATTCCAGACATTTTCTCCTAGCAAATTACATGACATATCCTGTAATATACAAGAGCCCCACATATAGCAAAAAAGTATATGTAGCAAAAACGTTTATACGTTTACAGACAAACAAGAACAC
This sequence comes from Esox masquinongy, assembly GCA_016801175.1. Classification (NCBI taxonomy): domain Eukaryota; kingdom Metazoa; phylum Chordata; class Actinopteri; order Esociformes; family Esocidae; genus Esox; species Esox masquinongy. Next base: position 10,491 of record JACXGI010016946.1, read on the forward strand.
TTATGTAATTTAAAAAATATTTTATTTATCACCCACCTCACACTTGGTCAACAGCACAGAAATTAATATCAGAACTGTGTGGGACTTCTGAACCATCAGGAAGGATAAAATAGCAAATCTCATCTAGTTAAATCCAATGAAATTGTAGGTCTTCAATGGCAATAGCCATGATAAACAGTTATTTTTTCCACAATTAGAGTTCTATCCTTCTCCAATCATTGAAATTTTTGTTCCAGCTATCAACTGATCAAATTTAGGAATATTATCAAACTGGACATTTTACAAATAATTAAAGCAAAAGAACACAAGCCAATATGAATGCTTTACTTTTCATTGGGTTCTTTTCTTCTCAAATGGTGAAGAATTGTGAAATGATGAAGATAAGAAAACATGAACTATAAATTGGAACAAACAATATTATCCAACTGACAAAATACAATCACACAAGCAAAGACGGACACTTTACTCTTCCTTGTTGTCAGAAATGATTTTGAGTGGTCTTCTATCTTCACCTTCCTCTGCCGTTGGACCCGTTGCTGCACCTGGACATGGACAATGAAAACCAGTTTAAAAACAGTATAAAATAGAGTGTCAACCATTTGATTCAATTCGTTCGTAATTTATTTATATCACTTTTACAATTTTGTCAAATATCTTGTTGAATCATTACTTGTGGAACTCATAGTAAAAAATGGTTGAAAAAAGTTACCAACCAAGCTAGTAAGTAGTTGACTTACTGTACTGTACTGTAGCTTGCTAACGTTTGAGCTAACGTTAGTTGGCTTGCTAGACAGTACTGTAATTCGATGGGAACTACCAAAGTGATTTGAGCTATATGACAGATAGGTATCTATCTGCCTTGTAAAGAAGTTAAATAACCTTACCTGAGATTCCTTGTCCAGAAATGATGACGGTGCTCCAGAAATTTTGTCGGCTTAATGAACTAAACTGATGTTTGTTTAACATAGTCGTACAGTACCGTTTGCTAGCTGCAGTAGCTAGTTAGCCAGGTATACCTTAAAAGACAACTTGTGCTACCTGCAGTAGTTAGCTAGGTATATTACAGTACTATAATGTAGGCTACATGACTAAGTTAGAAAATAACTAAATTGGAAAATTGCTAGATTAGAAAACGAAAGTATGATTAACATCAATGATTATAACATTTCTAAATAGCAATAACTACTAATGTAGGCTAACCACAGTAGCAGAAGAGTACTGGTGAAAACTCACAGACATGACTAAATCAGAACATAAATCAGAATTATCTTAACCTGGAGTAAAATAAACGTGCTATAGCCACCGGTTATGTCTGCTGAGATACTGTAAACTTCTAAAGACTATTTAGGAGTACAAACTATAACGAACAAGAAATGGCGGGACACTCGAGCTGTGGCACATCTGCGCGTGCAATTTACAATTTATGTGCGCATTCCATCTGTGTTGTGGGAGATTACATAGAACTATTTGAATTGGTCTGAATTGCGGTGATTGGGGAATACTTGTGACTCTAAAGATCTTCAGGTGAACTTTGAAATATTTGGAATACATGGTTTCCGATGTGGTGGCAGTAATGACATTGTAAGCAAAGTATGTTGTAGCAAAGAAAATAGGAGTTAATATTTCCCGGTTGTAGTTACGTAAGATCGTTACCAAACTGATACGAAAGTTGTTACATTGTCCTGTAATTACGTTTCTGCTACATCCTGAGCAGGTAAGGAAGATGACCAATTATGTGGTCATTAATTTCCTTCAGATAAAATTGGAGTTACGTAGGATCGTTACCAAACCGGTACGTAAGTAGTTACCTTGTCGGTACGTCGTGTAATTACGCTCCTGCGACGTGCTGAGGAGGTAAGGAAGATTACCAATTATGTGGTCATGCAATTATCTTCGGATAACGTAGCCACAACGTTTTGAGAAGGTTGACATTACCAATCCATAACGTCACCGTTGGTCGTGGTTACGTAACGTGTTGGCTGGGTACATGGCTATTTAAAACATATGGTTCTTTATGGCCGGAATAGAATTTGAAAGGTCATATTGGCCGTCAAAAAAAGTCTAGCGTAAACTAATATATAGGCTATCCACATTGGGCCTAACCGACATTTGAAAGCGATTTCAAATGTTTTTTAAGTAGGCTAGTCTATACTTCCGTGGCTTAGTTATGTTAGATTGCATTTAGCCTGACATTTAAACTGATAGCTAAATTATTTGGTTTGATGTCGAAATTAATAGCATAATTAGCTTAAAATCGTCCAATATTGTAGCCTAGTTGGCAATGTCATCTCAGCCTAAGACGAGCTAAGCCTTATAAAAAGGCAAGGGCAATCAGATATCTTGTTTAAAAGTTATCGCCCACACTTCGCACTGAGATGTATAACTGGATGTCTTATCATGTACAGAAAAAGGTGAAGGCGTTCCTCTATGAACTGACATGGTCACTATTAAAAACTTAACTAGATGAAATCTAATTTTTGACAAATACAGATTGTCTTATACTGGGACTGATGCATAGATATTATTATATAGTATTTAGAATTCAATTATTAAATAACAACAATCCCAGATGGCAATGAGCACTGGCAAAAGTAGCCTATTACTTTGACCAGGGCAAATGTATGCCAGTTAGCCTATAGAAAAATCGCTAGGGGTGTTTGGAAAGTGAATAGGCTACAAAAACGTCATGTCTTTGAGGGTCTCTCATGGGAGATCTGATGGGGATAACATGTTGATTTCAACCCCAGTGCATAGGTCCAAACTGAGTGGAGTTTGGGGAAAATACGATTGGTTAAATTACGAGTCTGGTCCTATGCACTGGCACTGAAATTAACCAATTTCAATGCAAGGACTCCTGGGAACGACCCGCAAAGATGTGCCGTTCTAGTAGCCTATTCACTTCGCGAAAATGACGTTGTGTTTTTCCGAAAACTCCTCTCGGTTTTTCTCCTGCTCTGGGCTTGATTGCTACATCTGACTGTTACTCCCGCCTCCTCATTAGCTTAAGGAAATACATAAATAAATAAATACAGAAATTAAAGAATACGGAAATAAATACAGAAATGAAAGAATACATAAATAAATACAGAAGTAAATATATACAGAAATATAAGTTTATCGAAATGAATTTTAAAAAAATCAGAAATGAATGATCAAGGAATTAAATAAATAGGGAAATAATATTGATTAAAACATTTATTATATTTTTATTTATAAATATATTTATTGATACATTTATTTATTCATGTATTTCTATTTATTTTGGCAGGTTTGGTCCTCCATATAGTAGAGCTGCAGGCAAATGAATCATTGCAAGGTGAACTAAGATCAGGTGTTACCCATTTTTGGAGCCTTGTGTCAGATACAGAATATCCACTTCTCAAGTAGTGCATGCAAAAGGTGACATCCATTTTTTGTCAGTACTTATTCATGTGAAGCAACATTTTCAACAATGAACATTGTGAAACAAAAGCAGAGAAACAGACTGACCAATGCACACCTAGCTTGCCTCACAAGGATAGCAATAACAGACTATAAATTTAGGAAGAATTCAATCAAGGAGCAGAAGGGACATTTTCGCACATCCAACTACTGAGGTAAATGATAATATGGTTCTTATACATGTGATGTAGACTATTTGATGTGTGTATGTATATTGGTGATGTGCTGTACATCATATCAATTGCCTGTGCTCTATTGCTCTGTATTTGCTCTCAGTTGATAATTGAAAATATTGGAAGAAAATGTAAACAACAAATGAAAGATCTGTGCGGCCCACTAATTAATTGTCTCCACCCAGAGCGGTCCACTCACAAAAAATAGTGAGTAACACTGCTGTAAACAGTTTTCCAGTCAATGTCACACTTGTCAGTCAGGGGTCCATGCGCACTTTGGATGTGAAAGAATGTAGGGAGTGGGGCAAGTGCAACCAGTCTGACATTAATGAAGTCACTTGTTGTCTATTGAAATATACAAACGGGTGACAAAGGAAATACCTGAATAAATGAGCAGAGGAACTCAACCAATGCAGATGGTTCCAAACAGGTGTACTGCATGATATGATTAAGCAATTAACATCCTATCATGCTCTATGGAATGTACAGGTGCTGGTCATAAAATTAGAATATCATCAAAAAGTTGATTTATTTCAGTAATTCCATTCAAAAAGTGAAACTTGTATATTATATTCATTCATTACACACAGACTGATATATTTCAAATGTTTATTTCTTTTAAGTGTGATTATTATAACTGACAACTAATGAAAATCCCAAATTCAGTATCTCAGAAAATTAGAATATTACTTATGACTAATACTAAAAAAGGATTTTTAGAAATGTTGGCCAACTGAAAAGTATGAACATGAAAAGTATGAGCATGTACAGCACTCAATACTTAGTTGGGGTTCCTTTTGCCTGAATTACTGCAGCAATGCGGCGTGGCATGGAGTCGATCAGTCTGTGGCACTGCTCAGGTGTTATGAGAGCCCAGGTTGCTCTGATAGTGG
>JACXGI010016947.1:0-15157 GCA_016801175.1 Esox masquinongy
GCTTGATGGTTTTTGCGACTGCACTTGGGGACACATTCAAAGTTTTCGCAATTTTCCGGACTGACTGACCTTCATTTGTTAAAGTAATGATGGCCACTCGTTTCTCTTTACTTAGCTGATTGGTTCTTGCCATAATATGAATTCTAACAGTTGTCCAATAGGGCTGTCGGCTGTGTATCAACCTGACTTCTGCACAACAGAACTGATGGTCCCAACCCCATTAATAAGGGAAAAAATTCCACTAATTAACCCTGACAAGGCACACCTGTAAAGTGAAAACCATTTCAGGTGACAACCTCATGAAGCTCATTGAGAGAACACCAAGGGTTTGCAGCACTATCAAAAAAGCAAAGGGTGGCTACTTTGAGGAATCTAAAATACAAGAGATGTTTTCAGTTATTTCACACTTTTTTGTTAAGTACATAATTCCATATGTGTTCATTCATAGTTTTGATGCCTTCAGTGAGAATCTACAATGTAAATAGTCATGAAAATAAAGGAAACGCATTGAATGAGAAGGTGTGTCCAAACTTTTGGCCTGTACTGTATAAGTGGCCCTCCCATCTGACAGATAAGAAAAGGTGCAGGATAGTGAGAAAAGGACGGTATATGAATGCACTTGATCATGATTAAGAAACTGTACACTTGCTAAATGCTTTGTGCTTTACTGTAGTCGTAGCTTATAAGGCAGTATGTACCCTTCAAATAATGATTTACCTAATTTAACTGATTGATTTACTCTATTGAAAGTGGCAGCAATGCAAGTGTCTTTGGAGTTGGCAGTTCCATTTAACTATAAAGAAAGGTGTGTTCAAAATGTTACCGGCATGGCTTTGAAAAGGACAATAAGGTAAAAAATAGATGATGTTGGGGCCTCCACCAGGGTCTGCCTAGGGCCCCCAATCTCTAAATCCGCCACTGCTAGGGTCTATCTGTGCTGCCTAAAGTTAAGGAATAATGGTTTTCAAGAACCCAGCTCACACTTATTAGGCTGAAGATGTTAAGTAAGTCGTAAGGGGATGTAGTATTATGTATTTACTTTCCCAGGGGAGATTATTAGGGGAGATTTTCCACGTCTCTGATTCATACTCCAGTCCAGTAGGGGGTGGTAGTGCACATTAAAAGTTGGTTGCAAACCGCATTTTAAAATCCACAGAGGTAGACGAACAACTGGCACGAGTGCGTCTTCTTGTAGCCTTTGGTTTAGTTTTCAAGACATCAGGAACATTTGGTGAAATACGAACAGAAATCAGAGTAGCTAAAATTGTAAGTGATTTAAGGACATTATTTTTGATATTGTAACGATCCGGTATCGTGTGTTATTGTTGTGGGTGTTACAGAGTTATTCCCTGTTCTCATGTTAGCAGGGGTTTATTATTCCATGGCAGGGGTATGATGGGTAATCCCGCGGGGTTTTGAAAGTTATAAAAGTTGGACTACTATGTTCTCTCTCTGGGTTTGGGAAGCTGTTATAAGATTTAGTGCCGTGGGCTGTGGCCAAAACAATGGCCCGAGTGCAGTAATAAACCTGTGTTCTGCCCTGCACCTCTCCATCCTTGTATGCTTGAGATACAGCTCGGGTCATTACAATATAAATAATTTGCGTTATAACCGTTCCCTGCTGTTAAGCTCTACCAACATGCTAAAATATCGTTTTTTAGTCCAACTAACTATACAGCTTTGATTTATGGATTTGTTCATGGTAATTTTGTGACAAAATACATTTTATGATGAACGTTAGGGAAGGGTTTAAAGATGTTTTCCTTAACGTAATACATTAGATGAGCTTGTTGTTGAGCCAAGCAGGGACCCTTTAGAATACTATTGTCAGATTTCTCCTAATACCTTGCAACAGGGACCGTGGTAGAGATCATTTGACGTTCGTTATTTGACGGATATTCAGTCATTCAAAGCTCAATAAGTCGCCAACAATTTAAGCTACAAACCCCGGGCTAGTCTCGTTATGCAAGAAAAGGGTTGGACCACACCGTACAGGTCTCGTTTTCTCGATTCCGACCCACGTTTTTCATTGGCAGGAGACATTTATGTCGACATTGTGGTCAGTCCAAACGTAACCAACGCGCGTCGCAATGGAACGTCAACAAAGTGCATCATCAACATTTTCAAATCTCAAAAACTCTTAGACTACATCACCTATAAGCCTTAAACCATTGTTAAACTGTTCAGGAAGAGAGGGAAATGGGCTGCTCTTTATACATTGCTACATTGACTTTTATATAGATTATATAGATTTGAATATATTTTCTAGTTTAGCATTACAATAGCTGTCAGACATGACCTAGATGCTTCAACTTGATGTTGTATACTTCAGAGGGAAGGGTCACACACAGCACAGCCTTTGGTTTCTCAGTTAAGCACCTTCACAATTTCAGAGAAGTATTTGAAACTTTAAAATTGATCCTTGAACAAAATCATTAAACCGGAAGTCGGGGAAGAAATTTCTTTATTAGCATGAGTCCAATATGTTGATCTTGCATAGTTCTTACATGTTCTCCAAATGTATTTGACTTTGACAGCATATCTATATTAGATCAAGCCTCCAGTACGTCCCCTCCACTATCTGGCTGTCTTCCAATCACGAGTCTATATGTCCTAACCTTATATGGCCTGGTATAGTGTCCCCCTTGAGTTCTTGGCTTCATACACTCTTATTGGATTGTGTGGGGCACCTCAATAATAGATAACAGATGTTTGCTATACAATACCTCATATAGCACAATATGGCAGAGTACCATTTTTCTGAGTGGTTCTTTAACAAGAGTGTAGGAGCCATTTCATGTATTGTATAGCCTAGTTGTTTTGGGATGTCACTCTTCCAGGGCACTAGGTGGCAGTCATGTTTATGTCATGGTTATGGTTTTGTGATAAATGGCCAGGTGTGGGAAGTTTTACTTGTTCTTGGTTATGGGAGCTTATGGTTTCTTACCGCTCTCACCATGATAATTTTACAGCTACCACTACAGGATTATTTTCACTCTGAACCATCACTCAGCACTATGGTAACAACATCAAAGTCATTTGTTAAAACTTTATGATTTTATATTAAATGGAACATCAAACTAAATCACGGCTTGAATTGATTTAATGCGCGTAATGAGACAAGCATCACCATAACCAATTAATGAAGTGGCTAATGGACATTCAGGCTATGATAGTCACTACAAAGAGTATGGAACTAAAATACACCTATATTATCAGGAAAAGACATGCTTTCTCACAACGGTATGTTCCAATTTATGGTTCCTGGGTCTATTCATAGAGTCTATGATAGTCACATGGACAACCCCTCTCAGGAGGTCTGGACAGGATGTGTGGGTAGAGGATGTGGGGCCCATCCGTAATGGGCCCATCACCAAGTCCTGTCTATTGTCAATGTTCAGAGTCGGTCAGCACTTATGTGTTGTGTTAAGGTTCTCATGCCCATAATCTCTCAGTCTGATTGGGTCTTTATTTTAGCAGAGGGAGGACAAACCCAGCCTGCTGCTCTCCGTCCACACTGAGCCCTAACAAGAGTCACTGGATTCTGATTGTGACAGTGGAGCTCAGTGTTCATTGGTGGATTCAGAGATGACGTCATTGAAGCTGGTTGACGAAAGTCAAACACAGGGACTGACTGTTACTGTCAAAGATGTGGAGAAGGATGGCGTTATCATTACAAGTGGAGGTGTGGATTTACCTGTTCAAGGTAAGAACTGGTTTAATGTTGTCAGTTTGTTGTTCTTACTAATGAAATGGTTGATGATATTTCATGCTGTCAGTCAGTATTCTTCATAATAATAATTGCAGAATATTTTATAGATATTTTATAGAATAATTGCAAAATATTTTATAGATGTTCTCCAGTCCACAGTCTAGGATTGAGCCTTATCTATGCCACTAGATGACAAGTGTCTGGAAAGACCCATAGTTATTGTAAATTGGCCAGCATCTCCCAGAGAAGGGGGAGGCATGGTCAGCAGGGATTCCCTAGTCTCATTGTTCTCTAGTGACTCCCTCTGGTGGCTCGGGCATCTGAAAAGCTGACTGAGGTGGTCAGATTAGTGAACGTGCCCTCACACACGTTGACCCATGTTTCTTTCTTTGGAATAACATTGTGTAAATCAACAAAACTGCAATAAAGATAGCGAATACGTCGCCCCTTCCAAATCTGTTGCCAGTTTTTGCAATGAAACTGGCTGTAGATGCGTTGGTTATAAGAGGGCGGGGTAAATCAAAATAATAAGTGGATAAAGTATGAATAAGTGTAGTCTGGTGAAAATAAACCCAGCTCAGAACACAAGTAATTTGGGATGTTTATTCTTTTTGTTTTAATTTGAAATGTTATTTTAATATTTGATTGGATCAGCGGCAGTTTTATCTATAGGCTACATGGGCAGCAGCACAAAGCACCCGCACAAAAAAGTCGTTATGGTGACATTTGCGTGTTCGGTTTTCGCTTGTGCTTAAGGTCTATGATGGCTGGGAGCTGGGAACCAGTGATGTGCTGGGCGGTTCTTATCTCATTAACGGAACTTACTTATGTCATGTGACCCTGATGGCAGCACTGAGTCTGTTCTATAGGGAATTGTAGTCATAGATTCTGCTGATATTGGCTGTTACCAGTATTGTTTTTGTGTGGTGCAACAGGTGTAAATTTTAATTCAGAAAATTGCAACAGGCCCCTTCCTAGTTACTGTTCCTCATCCTTAATTTCTTTTCATTTTGAAGCCAGTACAAACTTTAGCTAACTTTTGTCACTGCTAGCGACACATTTACACTACCGGTAAAAAGTTTCCGAACACGCCAATTATTTCAGTTTTTATTTAAATGTAAGTACTTTCTAGTCAAGTGAGTAACCTGAAGGAAAACGGTACACTTCCAGAGATTAAAAAAAAAATTGGGTACCAAAAACTGAAAAATGATGTACATTTCAGAGTTATAAAAAAGGTCTTATTCAGGGAGCAAGTAATATGTTATCAGATTACAGCGATTCTGCAGCAACGGAAGTAAATTCAGCCTTGATAGTTGATGCAATTCCTACATGGGTCCCAACATTTGTTTATTACTTACAAATAGAAAATTTGGAACAGAGTGTGTTACTACACACTCTTTAGCATTATTTGCACAGTATTGTACTGCAGCAATTATTACATTGCTATCATAATCGGGAGAAGGGCAATTAGCAAAGGAAGACAGACCGACCATTATAACCCTTAAAAGTGTAGGTCTTTCCTTTACAAGAATTGTGAAGAAAGCCAAGGTGTCAGGGTGTCCGATTTCCTACACCATCAAAAGGCACTTGGAAACTGTGACAGGAAGAACTGTGGCAGGCCCAAAGTCAAGTTTAAAAGTCAACAGCTTGTGTGATAGGCAGCTCGCAGGACAACGGTCTCAAGCACAGTTAGTTAAAGTAAGCATGTCTCAGTTTAAACTGTGAAGACCTCAAGCTGCAGATCTGACAGATTGAGGGACATAAAGAAAGCCAATGCTAATATGGTTGAATAAGAAAAAGAACACAGCCAGTGAACACCACCTTGAAGCACCACCTCTGGACTTCCACTGGAAGAAGGTCTTGTGGACCAATTCATTTTTTAAATCATCCATTCGTCACACGACTTTTGTACACAACGTCAAATAGGTGAAAGGATGGTTCCTCAGTGTGTGACACCAACTGTCAAACATGGAGGAGGAAGTGTGATGGTCGGGGGCTCTTGCTGGATCCAGAGACAGCAACTTGCAAGGAATGAGTGGCACCCTGAAGCAAAATGGATACCACTGCATTTTGCAGCACCGTGCAATACCCTCTAGTGCGGTTGGTCAGGGGTTCATCCTACAGCAAGATAATAACATAAAACATTCCTCCAGACTACCTCCGGAACAGTATTTGATTTCCATTGTAGAAAGAATGCTACGAATGTGTTCGGCTGTTATGTCTGCCAAAGATGGTTACTTTATTTTGTTTGACAAAACAATTCCATTATTTATTTTTCTCGATAATTGTTTATTTGTTCTATGCTTTAATTTTAGAGTACATTAGTACTTTAGTACCACTAAATAAAATATGGTTGCATGATTAATTTTCAGTTTACAGTGAAAAAAGCAGCAGTTTGCTATGGCTGTTTAAAGAAAACTATGGATTACAGAGGATAGATTTACTGTGTTGATAACCAACATTTTCTGATGTCTGTCACACAGATGGGATTCCTGAAGTGGAGACCCTTGGAAAGAAACAACAGGAAGTCTACAGTCATAAGAAGTCTCTCCACTGCCCCCATTGTGAAAAACCTTTCTTATTTCTGTCACTGTTAAAAAGACACATTAACACACATACTGGAGAGAAACCTTACTCCTGTTCTTACTGTGGGAAGAATTTTAATACATTATATGAACTTTGTAGTCATCAGAGAGTACACACAGGTGAGAAGCCTTACTCTTGTTCTGACTGTGGGAAGAGTTTCTCTCAATTTGGTGGTCTTAAAGCTCACCAGCGCATACATACTGGAGAGAAACCTTACTCCTGTTCTGACTGTGGGAAGTGTTTCGTTACATCTTCTCAACTTACTGTTCATCAGAGAGTGCGCACAGGTGAGAAGCCATATTCCTGTTCTGACTGCGGGAAGTGTTTTATTAGATCCTCTGAACTTACTACACATCAGAGAGTGTACACGGGTGGGAAGCCGTACTCCTGTTCTGACTGTGGGAAGAGTTTTATTACATTATATGAACTTGGCAGTCATCAGAGAGTACACACAGGTGAGAAGCCTTACTCCTGTTCTGACTGTGGGAAGAATTTCTCTCAGTTAGGCGGTCTTCAAGCTCACCAGCGCATACATACTGGAGAGAAACCTTACTCCTGTTCTGACTGTGGGAAGTGTTTCGTTACATCTTCTCAACTTACAGTTCATCGGAGAGTGCACACAGGTGAGAAGCCATACTCCTGTTCTGACTGCGGGAAGTGTTTTATTAGATCCTCTGAACTTACTACTCATCAGAGAGTGCACACGGGTGTGAAGCCGTACTCCTGTTCTGACTGCGGGAAGTGTTTTGTTAGATCCTCTGAACTTACTACTCATCAGAGAGTGCACACGGGTGAGAAGCCTTACTCCTGTTCTGACTGTGGGAAGTGTTTCATTACATCGTCTCAAATTAATAGACATCAGAGAGTGCATACAGGAGAGAAGCCTTTCTCCTGTTCTCACTGTGGGAAGAGTTTCTCTCTATTAGGTAGCCTTAAATCTCACCAGCGCATTCATACTGGAGAGAAGCCTTACACTTGTTCTGACTGTGGGAAGTGTTTTGTTACATCGTCTCAACTTAATAGACATCAGAGAGTGCATACCGGAGAGAAGCCTTTCTCCTGTTCTTACTGTGGGAAGAGTTTCTCTCTATTAAGTAGCCTTAAGGCTCACCAGCGCATTCATACTGGAGAGAAGCCTTACACCTGTTCTGACTGTGGGAAGTGTTTCGTTACATCGTCTCAACTTAAAAGACATCAGAGAGTGCATACTGGAGAGAAGCCTTTCTGCTGTTCTTACTGTGGGAAGAGTTTCCCTCAATTAGCTGTTCTTAAAGCTCACCAGCACATACATACTGTTGTGATGCCATACTCCTCTTCTGACTGTGGAAAGAGATTCTCTTAATTAGGTTACCTTAAAGCTGACCAGCTCATACATACTTGAGAGAATCCTTACTCCTGTTCTTACTGTAGGTTTTTCCTGGCTCAGAATGGGCCTTTCAGGGGTGACTATGCACAACAGTAGGCATGATCGGTCCGCATACATTAATGGCAATGAGTTACCTTATGACCGAAATCTATGCATTTGATAAACAAAAATGTCTATCATGCTTTAATAAATGAAACCCCATTAACAAAACTGGTTAAAAAAATGTTTTATTACAACATTGGAAATGGGGTGGGGGAGTGAGTTTGAGGGAGAGGGGTGTGGGGTTGGGAGAGGGGAGTGGGTTTGAGGGACAGGGGTGTGGGGTTGGGAGAGGGGAGTGAGTTTGAGGGACAGGGGTGTGGGGTTGGGAGAGGGGAGTGAGTTTGAGGGACAGGGGTGTGGGGTTGGGAGAGGCAGTCAGTTGCAGAGGTCACGTCCTGCTTCAGAGCATTTCACCCTCTTTTTATTAACTAAATAAAAGGATCAGACTACCATGGCCTTGTCAGTCTCATCAGCCTTTGGTCCATTACAGCACATGTCAAGGTCATTCTGAAACTGGTTTCTGGCCCCAATCATGCCCGCTCGTTTCCTTTGACTTCCTACAAAACAATACAAAATAATGTTAATGATGACAGTGTTAATTAAGGCAATTCCATTATATTTCAAACCTCTCAGTCTCAGATCTGACCCTCCTTCCTGCTGTCCAACTGCTTCGCCTAGCTCACCAGCGCTCTCTGTCTCACCCTCACTCACTCTCTCCCTCCTTGATCCTCTGCCTGGGCCTCCCCTGACCCTCCTGGCCTACTTCGATGTTATTAGAGAAAAAAGATTAGGCCTGTAGAAATCACAGAAACACTTCATTTAGAAATACAGCCAATGGTTGGCCATTCTAATAAACATTCACTTTTCTCCCTCATCTCCCACTCGCCTTATCTTTTTATTTATCTTTATTTATTCTTATCTTTATTCAAGTAGAGAATTATAGTTGTCTGTTTCTCTAGTAGTGCTAATCATTCTTGCTCCAGCCACGGCAATTGCCATTTGATACACTGACAGTGGCCAGTAAGAAATACATGGAGTGGAATGAAATATGTGTTTGTGAAGGTGCCGTGTTGTCTGGCGTCTCAACTCAGTGGGACATCCTAATCTCACACCAATGGGCCTGTTTGCTTCGTGAATGGTACGGACATACACGGTGGGGGCCAAGGTAGCCCCATCTACTCAGACAAACCAGGTGCGAGGATGGACAAATCAACAAAGTAGAAATATGACTTCCGTCGGATTAACTGCACTAATGTTTGGTCTTTTACTGTGTGTCCCATAAAGGGATGAACTCTGCAATAGTTTTCAATGCTGTACATGTTATGTCTTGTTGTTTGTTACAGGTAAATGTTTACTGGATGAAGAATCCTGCAAGACCAAGTGTCTAGCTTTGGATGGTGCTAATTGAATGTATGTAAATGTGTGATGGTTTCTTTGCTTTCATTGTTTTAGTCAAGGTGAGGTGATCCTGTTATAGATTCAGTGGGAGAGTTTGGAATCGGTCTGTCGGTTGGGATAAATAGTGAAGCTTGACTTCGTTCTAGGAGCCTATCTTTAACAGAAGCTCCTAGCACACCTTCGTGCTATAGTGTCTTAAATACTTACGGTATATTTAGTAGACTTTTAGGCTAGTTGGGAGGACGTTGAATTGTGCTGGTATGTAACTATGTTTTGTATTGTGACTTTATTACTTTATCGGAATAAACTGTATTACTTTTGAATATTGATTGCTACGGCATTCCTTGTTCATCTTCATACTCAAGCTCGTAGGGCTACTGGTAATTACATAAGTAATTACATAAGTACTCATAAGTACGTCTAAGCGACCAGACTTGGCATCCCTGAGTCCTGGATTCTCAAAGATGTCTTGTTAGACCCAGGAACACATGCTATTTTACTGTATGGTTCGTGTTATACGACCTACATCTTATGGGCGCTTATGATAACCAATATAGGCACATACACATATGTACATCAAAGTGACCAGACTGATCATCCCTGAGTTCTGGGTTGCTACACCATCCCTTGTTTTCTGTACTTCACTGATGAGGAGCATTGAAGATAACGTAGGCCGCGAAATACAATCTTTTAAATGTTTGGTTTGTGACGAAAGATTAGCTACCTTTTCTAAGAACATCCTGCATATCATGGTCATTGATGATTGCGTATGTTTACAAACATATTGTTTGTCAATTTGATATCTAATAATCTATCATGCAGGTCATAGATTTCTCTCTGCACTAATCTTCCTACCTGTCCACTCAGTACCAAGGGGTTTACCTTTATTCCCCCATACTACATGTATAAATATACTCATATTAATACATAGAATATAAGATGGTTTTCATTGGAAACTTACCTCACAGGTGATCCAATTTGAAGGCCTTGCTAGCAGTCTAGACGTTAATGTCCAGAGAATCAGGTCCAGACAGATACCAGTTGTCCTTTCACATATGTAGCACACAACAGGAGATTGATGTGTCAGACGCTTTTTCACCTACTGGAAATACTCTGGTTTAGGTGTGGGGTGCAGGAGGCAGGACATGATGGAAAAAGTACACTGTGGTAGTAATTTGGCGCTTTTTCACCAGAAATAAAAGGGCCCTTGTTGGGTCTGGGGGGCAAGGGGCAGGGGACCAAGCCCCCCCCTGGGGTCTAGTGGCAGTCAGTACCATTAGGCAAGATAGACAGCCGCCTATGGGTTTAGTTACGTGACTCGTTGAATTGTTTATACTATATACTGGCTTCCCAAGAAAGCTCTGACAGTGTAGCGACACTGAATATAATGTCTGTTCCAGGTATATGTGGCCCTCCCAGCTGACAGATAAGGAAAGGTGCAGGATAGTGAGAAAAGGAAGGTATATGAATGCACTTGATCAAGATGAAGAAACTGTACACTTGCTATGTACTTTCTGTTTTACTGTAGTCGTAGCTTATATGGCAGTATGTACCCTTCAGATCATTATTTTTAAACTAATTGATTTACTCTACTGAAAGGGGCAGCAATGCAAGTGTCTTTGGAAGTGGCAGTTCCATTCAACAATAAAAAAAGGTGTGTTCAAAATGTTACCGGTAAGGTTTTGATAAGGACAATAAGGTAAAAAATAGATGATGTTGGGGCCTCAACATCATCTCTGCCTAGAGCCCTGTTAGATTCTGTCCATTTTTGATCCATGAACAAAATTAATGCAACCGGTAGTCAGGGGAGAATCTTTATTTAGCATGAGTCCAAGATGTTGATCTTCCATAGTTCTTACATGTTCTCCAATAATTACAAAGTGAACACAGTCTTTTATGCCAGGACACATAGGACGCGGTCAGTGGTCATAACTAATCATTACCCAGTCCAATATCCTCAAATAAGAAAGGTTAATCCTACAAAAGACCCTTGTATGGTATGTTCCAACCTATGGTCAATGGCCCTATTCATAGAGCCTATGACAGTCCCATGGACAACTCCTATCAGGAGGTATGGACAGGATGTATGGACAGGATGTGTGGGGCCCATCAGTAAACGGGCATCACATCCTATCTATGGTCCTTTGTTCAGAGTTAGTCAGCACATATGCATTTTGTTAAGTTTCTCATGCTCATTTCCTCTCAGCCCGCAAACCTCTAAAACCGCCAATGATAGGGTTGTTAGATTCTGTCCATTTTTGGTTCATGAACAAAATTAATGCAACCGGAAGTCAGGGGAGAGCCATCTTTATTCAGCATGAGTCTACGATGTTGACCTTCCATAGTTCTTACATGTTTTCCAATAATTACAAAGTTAACACAGTCTTTTATGCCAGGACAAATTTGAGGTGGTCTGTGATTGTAGCCAACCATTACACAGTCTATTATCCTCCAATAAGAAAGGCTTATCTTACATGGTACGCTTGTATTGTGTGTTCCAACCTCCCCTATGGTCCACAGGTCTATCGATAGAATCTATGACAGTCATGTGGACAGTTCCTAGCAGGAGGTGTGGACAGGGTGTGTGGGGTTGATCAGTAATGGCCACCACATCTTGTCTATTGTCCGTTGTTCAGCGTTAGTCAGCACTTATGCATTATGTTAAGTTTCTCATGCCCGTATTCTATCAGGTTCTATCTGTACTGCCTGAAGTTAAGGAATAATGGTTTTGAAGAACCAAGTTCACACTTATTAAGCTTAAGATGTTGACTAAGTCGTAAGGGGATGTAGTATTTAATTATGTATTTACTTTCCTAGGGGAGATTATTGGGGAGGATTTTCCACGTCTCTGATCCACACTCCAGTCCAGTAGGGGGCGGTCATGCACATTAAAAGTTGGTTTCAAACCGCATTTTAGAATCCAGAGAAGAACAACAACAACTGGTACGAGTGCATCATCTTGGAGCTGTTGGTTTAGTTTTCAAGACATCAGGAACTTTTCGTGAAATACGAGCAGAAATCAGAGTAGCTAAAATGGTAAGTGATGTAAGAACATTATTTTTGTTCAGTTCGATATAAATATTCTGCGTTTTTAAAAATCGTTTTTTAGTCCAACTAGCTTTACAGTACACCTTTGATTTATGGATCTGTTCATGGTAGTTTTTTGACATAATACGTTTTATGAGGAACGTTAGGGAAGGGTTTAAAAATGTTTTTTCTTTAACGTTAAACATTGCATCTTAATTGTTAGATTTCTCCTAATACCGTGCGTCAGGGACCGTGGAAAAGAGAGTTTTGTCGTTCGATAATTCATTCATTTACACAAAGCTCAGTAACTCGCAAAAAAATGTAAGCTACAAAGATGCAGACAAAGATAAACCATGTCAGAACTTTTTCCACCTTTAATGTGACCTATAACGTGAACAATTGAATTGAAAAACCAACTGAAATCTTTGACGGGGGAAAATAAAAAAAACTCACAATACTGGTTGCATAAATGCACACCCTTAAACTAATATTTTGTTGAAGCACCTTTTGATTTTATTACAGCACTCAGTCTTTTTGGGTAGGAGTCTATTAGCATGGCACATCTTGACGTGACAATATTTGCCCACTCTTCTTTGCAAAAGCGCTCCAAATCTGTCAGATTGCGAGGACATCTCCAGTGCACAGCCCTCTTCAGATCACCCCACAGATGTTCAATTGGATTCAGGTCTGGGCTCTGGCTGGGCCATTCCAAAACGTTAATCTTCTTCTGGTGAAGCCATGCTTTTGTGGATTTGGATGTGTGCTTTGGGTCGTTGTCGTGCTGAAAGGTGAACTTCATCTTCAGCTTTCTAACGGAAGCCTGAAGGTTTTGTGCCAACATTGCCTGGTATTTGGAACTGTTCATAATTCCCTCCACCCTGACTAAGGCCCAGTTCCAGCTGAAGAAAAACAGCCCCAAAGCATGATTCTGCCACCACCATGCTTCAGTGTGGGTATGGTGTTCTTTGGGTGATGTGCAGTGTTGTTTTTGCGCCAAACATACCTTTTGGAATTATGGCCAAAAAGTTTAACCTTGGTTTCATCACACCATAACACATTTTCCTACATGCTTTTGGGGGACTTGATGTTTGTTTTTGCAAACTTCAGCCGGGCTTGGATGTTATTCTTTGTACGAAAAGGCTTCCGTCTTGCCACCCTACCCCATAGCCCATTCATATGAAGAATACAGGAGATTGTCACATGTAGCACACAGCCAGTACTTGCCAGAAATCCCTGCAGTTCCTTTAATGTTGCTGTAGCTCTCTTGGAAGCCTCCCTGACCTGTTTTCTTCTCGTCTTTTCATCAATTTTGGAGGGACGTCCAGTACTTGGTAATGTCTCTGTTGTGCCATATTTTCTCCACTTGATGATGACTGTCTTCACTGTGTTCCATGGTATATGTAATGCATTGGAAATTCTTTTGTACCCTTCTCCTGACTGATATCTTTCAACAATGAGATCCCTCTGATGCTTTGGAAGCTCTCTGCGGAACATGGCTTTTGCTCTGAGATGCAACTAAGTAAATGTCAGGAAAATCCTACTAGAACAGCTGAACTTTATTTGTGATTAATCAGTCAGTTTAAATGATGGCAGGTGTGTAATGACTTCTATTTAACATGAATTTGAATGTTATTGGTTAATTCTGAACACAGCCACATCCCCAGTTATAAGAGGGTGTGCACACTTATGAAACCAAGTTATTGTAAGGTTTTTATTTTTCATTTTTCCCCCTCGAAGATTTCAGTTTGTTTTTCAATTTAATTGTTCACATTATAGGTCACATTAAAAGCAACCAAGTTTATTTATATAGCACAATTCA
Source organism: Esox masquinongy (assembly GCA_016801175.1). Taxonomy (NCBI): domain Eukaryota; kingdom Metazoa; phylum Chordata; class Actinopteri; order Esociformes; family Esocidae; genus Esox; species Esox masquinongy. Next base: position 13,951 of record JACXGI010016947.1, read on the forward strand.
TACATCGAAGCAATTCAATGTGCTTTACAAAGAAAAATAAAATTAAAAATATATAAAAATACAATAACATATAAAAAAATACTCAAATGAAAACATCAAAACAAATGAAAACATCATAACAATAAAAATACAATAAGAACTTATAAAGATTAAAAATGGGATAAAAACATAGGAAGCTATAAGGCTAAACAGTGTGGTTAAGTTTAAGTGCTCAGTTGTAGGCACGTGAAAAGAGTAGTGTTTTTAACCTAGATTTAAAAATGGATACGTTTGGGGCACGTCTAAGATCTTCTGGTAGTTTATTCCAGTTGTGTACAGCATAAGTGCTAAATGCAGCTTCTCCATGTTTAGTTTGGGCTCTGGGCTCTACTAGCTGACCTGTGTTCATGGATCTAAGAGCCCTGCTCGGTTTATATTCTTCAAACATATCAGAAATTTATTCGGGTCCTAAACTATTCAGAGATTTATAAACTAAATGCACCACTTTGAAATCTATTCTGTAACTGACTGGAAGCCAATGTAAAGATTTATGAACCGGAGTGATGTGCTCTGTTCTCTTGGTCCTGGTTAACATTCCAGCAGCCGCATTCTGAATGAGCTGCAGCTGTTTTACAGTCTTTTTTGGCAGTCCAGTTAAGAGGCCATTACAGTAGTCAACCCTACTAGAGATAAAAGCATGGATGAGCTTCTCTTGGTCTTTTTGGGACACCAGGCTTTTGATTCTGGCTATATTTTTTAGATGATAGAATGCTGTTTTGGTGACCGCTTTGATATGACTGTTAAATGTGAGGTCTGAGTCTATCAGAACACCAAGATTACGCACTTGATCCCTGGTTTTAAGGGCCCGAGAATCCAGCTCTTTAGTAATACTTGTTCTTTTATTTTTGTTGCCAAACACAATAATCTGTTTTATCTTGGTTTAATTGTAGACAATTTTGGTTCATCCAGGTATTTATGCGCTCTTTACAGTGACACAGAGAGTCTATTGAGCTGTTGTCATACGGTTCAAGAGCCATATATATTTGAGTATCATCAGCATAGCTGTGGTAGTTAATGTTGTTGTTCTGTAGAATTTGGCCCAGAGGTAGCATATAGAGATTGAACAGAAGCGGTCCGAGAACTGATCCCTGTGGAACTCCGCATGTCATAGCCACCCTATCAGATTCATGATTACCAATGGTGACAAAGTAACTCCGGCCATCTAGAT
>JACXGI010016948.1:0-15167 GCA_016801175.1 Esox masquinongy
GTTCTTAGGCTCCCAGGTCATGTTCTTAGGCTCCCAGGTCATGTTCTTAGGTGCAGCTGGTCATGTTCTTAGGAACTGCTCTGAAGCAGATGCAAACCATGGACAGGTTATTTGTACCCATGTGTGTCCTCGCATACGGAGAAGTCCTATTTCTAATTGTGGGCTGAAATAAAGTATTGAAAATGTTTGTTCATGTGTTTGTGCCTGCTTACGTGCGTGCTTCTGTGTATGTGACAGAGGTATGAGGGTAGGTGGGCGTGTGCAGAGCATGATGGGTAGGAAATCAAACGGTGATTTTTGCAGTCGGTTCGATCAAAGGTTCAGTGCACATCGTGAGTTCATTGTTGCTTTCAGCAGCCCGCCCACACAGGACGACAGCAGGCAGGCAGGCAGGTAGATCCAAGATGACAATGCCATGCTATTTTTGAAACTCTAAACAGGATTGCAGAGTTCCTCTTTTTGAGAAGAAGACTGGATTACAACAACCCTTTTCTCTGTCTTCCTGGTTTTCTTTCCTAGCTTCCTCCCTTTCGTGTTCTTGTCAGTCGTGGAATTCCTAGGTGATTGCTCTGTAGAGCTTTGCTTTCCTTCCAGTGTTTTATTCTTTGGTTTTGTCTTTGAGCTTTTCTAACATAAATGCTACACCTGCAGTGAAGCCGCTCAAAAGCACAGATGATCCACCTACCCCTACAAACCCTTCCACCCTATATGTCACCTGAACAGAAAAACCAAAACAAATTCCTTCCACTGTTGCCAAGTGTCACGATGTGCTGCGTTCTTCTAGGACTACATTTGCATATAGCAACATAAACTTTCCGTGGCATGAAACTTTTTCGTCTCGGCATTGGGTGATTCACAGTCTCTGACCTACATATATGAACGAGAGCAGTGTTCAGGAAAGACATATCTAAACAGCCATCTATTTTTAACTCGGGTCAAAATTCCCCAGACCCCATTTTTGGGTTCCTTCTTCTGTTCGTTAGACTGGGAGCTGACAAGACAAGTATTCTTTTGGGTTATTTTAAAGGTTGACTTGTCCTGAGCAATTACATGAACATGAACAGCACAGTGGTGCAAACACGGAATGCTTTCAGGGCAGGCCAACATCTGACACGTGTTGTGAACCCACTTTTAATCACACTTCCACACATGACACGTGAACTTATCCTCTGCTTCGTTCTTATTTACCATCTCTCTCTCTCACTCTGTCTGCTCTCATTTATAGTACCATCTCCCACTTACTGTCTCTGTCTTTCCTAATCCCTCTCTCACCCACCCACACGCGCACATTTACACATATCCATTTAGAGCCAATTCACGCTACGATACATTACCCTACTAATGTACGTTAACTAGCTAAATAGTTTAGCTGGCTCGCTTAGTTTGTTCATGAAGTTGTAAGCATACTACCAAATAATACTTTACAGTTAGTCGAATACATCAGCCGGTGTGTCTGCAAGCTAACCGTCAACTGTAATTGACAGGAATCATGGCAGGAGTCAACTCCTCAACTGTATCTACCTAGCTAGCTCTCGGTGGACCATATTCAACTTGGCGTGCTCCACTGGTTAGTGCATCCCTAACCCGTTCAATTTATGCGAAGTTCGACCGGGCCGGCAAAGTTAGTTCATCTCGCTCAGCTTATGTTGACCAATCTAACTTCAGAAATGCTGCTTATTCGTGGAACAAACAACTTAACTCCCTGTGCACTGCGCTAGTTTCCAGCGTCCCTACTCCCTTAGACGTAAAACGGAGCAGCTTGAGTTCCTCATCAAAGCTTGTTGGTTATTTCTTTCAGCGGCTGACGGGGACTACTGGCGCCTGTTGAACCCGGGGGAGTACCGGATCACGGCGAAGGTGGACGGCTACAGCACCACCAGCAAGGTGTGCGAGGTGGGCTACAGCATGGGAGCGACCCGCTGTGACTTCACCCTGAGCCGCACCAACCTGTCGCGCATCAAGGAGATCATGGAGAGGTACAACAAAAAGCCCATCAGGCAACCCGCCAAGCCACCCGTCAGGGAACTGTCAGCGCGGAGCCCCGGGCCCAGACACATGCGCGCGCGGCCCATTTAGGGAGACGGGCGCACGTGGGGATGAAGGGAGGGGCCCGAAGAGAGGTGGACGACAGTCTGTTGGAGAATCCCAGTTACGTTTCCTCGATTCCGCTCCGTCATCTTTCCCTGCCACCTTGAAACCAATTGGACGGGAAGGTCAGAGGTCCCTAACCTCAGATCGTGTCGCCCATTAGTGTTTGAGGAGGAGGTGAGACAAGAGGAAGCGAGGAATCAACAAAATTCTCTGTTTGTTTGTCCCACTCATGTCAGTTTGGACTATATTACCATTGTCCTCAATCCTGGTTGAATGTGCTAAGTGGAGAAAGATGGGAAGTGATGGTAATAGCGTGAGTGGTGGGGTTTTACATACTAAAACAAGGTGCTGTTTTTCAGCAAAGGTATCTTAAAGTTCTGGTTCCTACTTTGAATACTGTATAACCTGTATAATACTGTATACTGTACAATAAGTGTCTATGGGAAGCACCTAATTAACAGTTGTAAAGGCTTCGTTGCCAAAGTCAGAGCTTTAGTTTCACAGTACCAGTACAGGATGGGTACATGGCTTAACTGAAATGTCAGTTTTACTAAATGCAAGCCTGTATTTTCACAAATTATGATTTGTTGTCAACCACAATGTAAAAATATTTGTCCTAAACTGTTCTAACGCAAACTGATTTGTTAGTAGCATATGTAAAAGTCATGACTGCGGACCATTCTTTGGTTTTGTTGCCCTGTCACATTTTCTATATTCAAACGGTAGCACAAATGCAAAGCCAGCGAAGATAAGTACATAAGCATTTCCTGTGCATACTGGAGCAACACAATTCAGACTAGTATTCTTTAAGAGGAAAATAACCTCAACTAGTACAACATTTAAGGTTCCGGTACCCAGCTACGATATTCAGCTTACGGTCCTCAGCTCCAATACTAATCGTCAGTGAGCTCCTGCCCAAAACCCAAACGCTGATATATCCATTTGTTAATTCATGCCGTACCATTACATTAGCAGCATTCCGCTTTTTACCAAGAAGTATATAAGCTTCATACTTGCAAATAATACCCTTTACATCATGCTTTGGAATGAATACATGAAGCATATACTGTATTTTGAATGTAGAGAAAGCAAACAAAATAATGAAAACCATGCACTTCCGTGTCACTTTTCTGCATTCAGAAATTATTTAATAAAAGTATATCTGAAAAGCTTTGAACACGCAAAAGTTCTGTCAAATACAGAAACTGTATTAAAAAACCTCAAGCTTCAGAAATCTCCTTCCAAGTCCAGCCTTGCAAACAAATAATTGGTTTAATATAGAAAATCACTTTTTAACAGTATTGTGTTTTTAAAGGAGGTTCTGAATGGGGGTGATCATGTGACTGTTTGTCATTTTCTCAGAAAGGATCAGTCCAAAGTGGGGGGAGGGGGATTAATAAAGGGAAAACATGAACATAATAGGAAAATAAACTCTTTGAAGCACGCTGGCATTAAATCACAAGGGATCTATAAAACATTAGTTTTTGTGGAAAAGCACATGGACACCATGAGCACACTTGCGTCATAGACCAATATGATGGATATTCTGTTCCTCGGTACGGCCCTACAAAAGCAGCATTCCAGCACAATATCAGTGGTCTGGGTGGAATTAGGACTGTATTCAAAATGTATCGGTGAAGCAATTCACAATGTGCACGTTTAAAGTTACTGTGCATATAAATTGAGCCGACATACGAAGCATTTAATGCAAACGTGTTTTTCGCTAATGCCTTACAATGTAGGTCACGTGAACTTCAGAATCAGGATCACCTTTAATCGCTGGGTACATGTACCCATACTCTGAATTCTACGTGCTATAATGGTTCTGCTAGTCTGGGACAACAGAGATTCTAACCAGACTAGTGAAGTCCCACTCACCTATAGTTTTATAGGCTTTACTCATATTAATTTCCAATAAGCTAACATGGAATTGTTTTAAGATGACAATACCATGGATATTTTGCTATTTCATTTGGCCCTTTGGCCTACTTCTGTTGTGCATTGAATACCCATAGATACCCTGGCTTAACAGATAGACAAAATCCTAATCATTAAGAAGTTTGAGAAATATAAGATTTTATATTTTAAGTAAATGTTGACCCATTATGTTTTGTAGAACCCCATGGCTCTTCTGTTGATGTGAAGGGAGAATGTTTCTCTTGCCAGGCAAAGGTTAACGCCAGAGAACTTTTACACTTTGTTTTAGATCCTCTGAAACCTTAAAACATTACACATTGTTAGTGATTATCGCTCAGAGATAACATTCACACTTTAAATTAATTCTATCAATCTCACAGTGAGCTTCACAGACAATTTTCAACACAATGAATTCATTCAACACATCACCATTTGAATGAATTAATTGTCCCTTAATAGAATGGGTAATCCCATTCACTCAAACCAATTTATTATAAATGTACACTTACACTGTTTTTCCTTGTCCTTTTATTTATTTTCGGGGGGGTTGGTTTATATTTCCCTAATTACCCATCAAGTTTTACTGCTGCGTAGCTGGAAAGCGTGAAAGGAAACAGTCCTCTCTCTTCCTTAAGCCCTTTCTCTCTCTCTCTCTTTATAATTCGCACTCACTCTCTCTCCCTCACACTCCCTCCTTCTCATTGTGTCTTTCTCCAAACCTGCCAATTATAAGAAGCACTCGACCTCTGTCAGTTTGCGTTGCCCCCTCGCAGTGGTTACGTGGTAGTGGAGCTGAGCCCCTACACCTGTCATCGTTCCACGCCAGTAAGCATCTAGAGTGGATGGAAAGCTGTTAGAGGGAGGCTGTAAGCAATTACTTAACCCCCTGATGTCCCAGGCAGCTCTCACGCTGAGGCTGGCTTTACAGCGCACTACCCTGATCTGTGTGCACTAATAACAGGGAAAACAAACGCGTGCATATTCGAACCACACTGCAGTCGTGAGTTACTGTCATTACGTGGTGGCTCTGAGCCACACGTTGATGTCCTCAATATGTGAGCGTCTGTTGACGTGCCGGTATATCCCAGAATACACAGCGGGTCCCAGATGAAACCCTGTTCCCTTCACAGTCACCCACGGGGCTCAGCCAAAATAAATGCATCATGTTTGGGGGGGTAGGGCGCGGGATTCCGTGGGCGGACGGCGGAGGGAGAACAACCTCTGACAACTGTTTTGCTTACCAGCCTCCGGGCTCCCCATGTGAGGTGCATGAGAGACTCTGAGATGTGGTTGGCCGCCGTGGAATCCAGCCAGGTAACGCCGCGCAGACGTGTGGGAAGAGGGAAGCACACGCTGCCATGTGACTCTGACCCCTGTGCCAGTTCAAAGGATGCGGCGCCTCCTCAGATGTCTGCCCAGACCTCGGAGTGTGTTGGGGGGGGGGTGCCGATATCACACACCAGTATCTGTTATGGAGCTGCGTTTGTCTCTCTCCCTCAACCTTTCGCTCTCACGTTCTCTGTCTCCGTGTCCTGTATCTCTCTGTCTGTCCCTGTGTCTCTGTTCATCTGTCTTTGTTTTTGTGTGTCTCTCTCTCACTCTCTTGCACTATTTGTCTCTTTTCGCCTCTCTGTTCATTTGACAACACTCCTCTCCTTTACCACTGCTAGATGAGATTAGGACTCGGCAGCTCGGCTGACATTATGACATCACGGACATCAAAGGATGCTGACAGATCTGAGAGCTGGCTCTTCAGGGATGGAAAGCTGTCATGTAACTTCTGCGTGGAGAAGTTGTGTTTATTAATGGTCTTTGTTACATCACGGAAGTACATGGCTTAGCAAAGCAAGAAGTAAGCTTCAAAACTGATCTATTATTTGCAAAAAACAAATTATCCAGTGTAAAAGTATTTTTGGACATTAGCTGTTGATTCACTCTCCAGAAATGTACAAGTTGTCAGGTACAGTGTGTACTGATTGGTTACTAAGGCTAAGATAATACAATTGGATTTGTTAACGTTTAACTTTTTTTCTATAGTCTGGGCTATGTAAAGGCTAGCAAGATCCAATGTCAAGAGCCCAATGTCCAAACAGACTAGGGTTATGGTAGAAGATATCTTAAAGTGTTCAAAGGAAACAGGTCTTCTGTTTGTAAAAGCTAAGTCCACAGCACATCTCACAAGCATAGATAATCAATGGATCAGAACTTCTATATTTGAAATATACAAATCCCCACTGAGCACCTCCATCTGCCCACAGCTAGAGTCCTGATTGCTTGTTTAGCCCAGCTGGCCTCACCCTTAAACCCTAATATTTAGAACAAATGAAAACGCCTGTAGTCCCTCAACCCTAAGCCCTTAGACTATGCCCTGAACATACACACACACCTCAAGGCAATCTCAGATACCTGTGGTGCAAACCACTATTTGGGAATCACTGTAATTTACAGCAGGGGCTTCTTTATGTTATGCAACCACACACACACACACACACACACACACACACACAGACACAGACTCTAACATCGACACACATCCACAGTCACACACAAACGCACGTACACACACTCAAACACCAAAGCAGTCGTTCCATTAGCACCAACGCGGAGCTGTGTTTACGATAACGTTCCTGGGGGATCAGAGTTTTTGCAGGTGGGCCCAGACAATAAAACTCCAATCTCCAGGTGTTACAACGAGCCTGGTCCCTGTTTCCTTTCTGCCACCGTGATCTCCGCCGCAAAGAGTTATTCCTGCATATAAAAGATGGATTAAACTGGGGCTGTGAGGACAAACTGCTTAAACACAATTAGAATATGAATATTATCTAACCTGCCCTGAAGCTTGGGGTTGGCAGGTGGCAGACAATACAACTCAAATCTTCATTATTATGATATACTTTATTATCCTGAGGGGATGGAATAATAAGTATGAGTTCCTTGCTTAAAGCCGCGGCCTTTTCAACCCGCTGGGAAGCGGCCGACCTCTGTTTCCCCCGTCCCAGGTTGATCTGTGCTTATCCCTGATATTCCTATTGCCTTTTTGTAAACTTTGCAATAACTTGGAATTACTCTGTCTTGGAACACAATCTAGTGAGATTTGGAACAGTGGTGTTCTTTAATGATCATCATTCCAGTCATCACTGTGGCAACAACATCTTCATTATTATCAACCTCCTCATCATCATCGTTGTAATAATATTCCCTGTAACCATTGCCGTTCTTACTGCCATTCTAATTGTCTTGGTTATTATGCTTGTATGTTCCATAATATATACATATATTTTACTGTATTAAATGTTCCAGAACTCTACAGTAATATCACAATACTAACACATCTACAGATTCATCATCATTTAAGTAAAAGGTAATTTTACTCCATCATCAGGGCAAAACATCAGCAAATGACCCACCAATTGATGAATAAGCAATATGGGGACCACGTTCAGCAGTGTTTCCGACATGTTCCTGGAGATCTAAGACCATAGCATTACACAAATAAAAGGATTCCTGTAGAAAACTAAGGTTGAATTCAATTGAATAGCATTGCAGTATATTTATGCAGTTGTTCTTTTGCCAATGTTCAATTTAACTCAAAGACAGGTCTTGTTTAGGGTATAAAAACCTACAACTACTACCAGGGTGAACCCCCTCACAGGAATGCTATAACGTTTCCGAATTAAAAATGTGTGGGCATAGGATTAATATTTTAAATAAACACTGCGTAAACATTGCTATGACGGGTTTGATTTACTCCCAAACTTGATTAATATGAATTAATAAGACAATGACAGACTATTTCTTCTATAATCTCAGTTCATTTTATGATGATATCAATCTCTATATATAATTATTATTATTATACTAAAATTTACTTTAATATATAACATGAAAGTATAATATTATATTATAGAAATTATACCATCAGTAAATGTAAGGCATTAAAATGTGTCTTCACTGAATTTCATCTACAGTACAGTACTCTGCAAGCCATCAAACAACCAGCTCACCCACTTCATTAAGGATAATTATTTAAAAAAAATATATATATAAATCATACATAATATTAAATATAACAATTGTATTGACATTTTTACCTCTGATGAAGACACTATGTACTTGTCTGCATGGTAAAATTGGAAATCATTCTGACCATTATGTGATACATTTTACAGTGTCAGAGCATTTGATGACAACACAATTTTCAAGACAGAAATATATTCGCATATTTATTCTACATATCAATAGAAATGTTCAATAATATTTGACCATAAATGTATGATCCAGTTAGATTATATATTTATTCGGTCAGGTTCTCTTTCTAAATGTTGAATAGTTACATAATGCATGATATTTCACCAGATTAATAAAAAAAACAATTGTGATTTTGGCTTACCAGACAGTACATTCCAGGACTTAAAAGTATATTCATTTGGCACTGTGCATCTTCCCCATTTAAAAAATACCACTCTTAGCACTCCGTGGATGTGTCGGTCCAAATACTAAAGTGATTCATGTGATGAGTACCTGAAGCAACTTAAGTTTCACCTGCCAATTAATCATACAATTAGCCCACGGTAATCAGGTAGATAGGTATAGCTCCAAAGACTGCATGTAGGCCTAGCCACTCCCAGCTAGCCAGGACTGATCAGAAACAGGTAGGTGTTTACCATATTATACTTTTTTTACTATTAATATCTTGATGTGATCTAATGTTCAATACAAAAACAAACACAATTTGAAATATTCACTAAACAAACATTATGCTTTACAAGTAAACCTTAAGTTCCCATCAGCCGAAGTAGTCTTGATGTTCAATCAAAGCTCTCTGATGCAGAGTTGCTCAGTTCTGATACAGAAAACAATAGCAACAAATAAAGTATGTAGAATAAGATTCCTCAGTGGAATTAGCGGTGATAGCATTTAGTCAGTCAATAAGCAATAAGCTATGGGCTGAAATGGACTCAGGATGACCCATTTACTGAAGCTTGTCTAATGGAAAGTGGGAGACAGGGTATAAGATTGTAGATTGTTATTTCTATCCATGTGTTGGTAGAGGGTTTGTCAAACTAAATCACATTACTACAACCAAATTTTGTGCTAAAGAAGTTAAAATATTTTAGGGACTGTTTATATCATCCATTTTTACCCATAACTCATAACCCATAAATTTATAATTTACAAATAATTGATAATATACAAATAATTGATTAACTTCTCTATTAAAAAGGGATAATGTATGATTCTGGCATTTAAGCCTATTTTCAACTTTATTCGAAATTAGCTGAACACTTTAACTATTCTTATTACTGGATGTCTACAGGTAAACTAGCCCAGCTGGTTGCTTCTGTACCTGTTGACTTTGTGTCATTGTGTTAACTTTGTGTCATTGTGTTGACTTTGTGTTAACACTGGCTAACAACTACCTCTAACTTCTTTTACACTGTTGAGACATAAAAATGGTACCCACATATTCATCTGACTAGGTAAGTATAAAAACGTCACCCTTACCAGAATCTCACAGTACCCCTTTAACTTTAGGATAGATTTATGAGACATGCTTTTTGCTTTGATGTTTCTCATTAACAGCGAGCAAGATGGAAGTAACAATGTCAGTTGATAAACAATAAGCAGTGAGTTGACTTCCTCAGGGTGATACCATGACTAAACCCTTGGGACTGGTAAATGGGCTAAGCGCTAATACATTTTCTGTCGAACAATCACATTATTCCAACCATATATCACTTGCTGTGAGTACTAAAGAAGACAAACAACTAATTGCTCCCATCACCTGGCTTTCTAAACGGAAGACCAGGGAAAGGAAAAACACAAAGTCCTTCACACGGCTGAGATAATCTCTGATTATATTCTGATTGGAAGCTAGGGCAAGCCAAGCTCTGTCGCTTCCGTTACACCTGAACAGCCTGTCACAACACTTCCCACCTACCAGTCCCATGCTGTAAGGGTTTTCTCATTTGAAGGACAAATCCTAACGGTACCACTAAATCAACAGAATTCAACTATATCAAGGGCAGAATACCTTAGCCCCCAGGTAAACAAGCTTCACTTTCAGGATAACCAGCCTTACTTCCAGGAAAAATAGCCTAGGTTTTCCTAACATGATCTAACTGTAATTATATGGTCATCTTCCCCCCCTCGCCTCGTTGGATTGAGCTACAGTAACGGCTACATTTAGTGCTACATGTTAACACCACAACACTTACTCAGGTATTTCCCCCATGCCAAGCTACTTTGCCCCTTTATGGCCACCATACCACCAAACTTAGTGTACACACCAAAACATAAGAGTACAACTACCTCTCATTCCAAATGTACTCCAAGTGCCAGAAATACATATGATGGTAATATAAATGAGTACTTAAAGATGTGAATCTGAGAATGGCTAGTGTGTCATAACCAACTAACAAACCCCCCTCTCATCAACAGGGTCACCATGAGCTAATTTGCCTTGGTGAAAGTAAGTCTCCCTTAGTGCTCCGAGCGTATCTGTCTCCGTAAGTTGGATAACCTCAGAAATCCACTATAATATACCCAGAAATCCTACACATGACATCCTGTATTATTCAGGACGTAAACAATACAACCAAGTTGAAGTTGTAGCAGATTCACGGGAGAAGCCACAGTCACATGGCCTGGCCTGTTTTTTTTCCAACAAGGCAGCCTCTTTTCCGTGGAAGACGAGAGCTTTGAGCTCTGTCCTTCCCATCTTCCTTTGACATCACACACAGAGTATTAACGATTAGACAATGACACCAGCCCCCTCCTCACTCCGCTGCAGCCTGGACAATGTTGTTCCTCACTCTGGTTTCGTGGTCATAGTGGCCTCGTCCGGACGCGTTGAGGGAGCTGGGCTTCAGCAGCCTGTTCAGAACGTCTCGGCATGTCTTCCTGTACTGGTTACGAAGCAGGGAGTACACAAAGGGGTCACAAGCCGCCTTACTGTAGGCCAAACACTTGGAGAAGATTCCCCAGCGATGGTCAATAGGCACGGACGGAAATAGCTCCACGATCCTACCAGCAGAGGAGGAGAGGATGAGGCAGGTAGAGGGAGGGGGGGGGGGACACGGAGATGGAGACAGGGAAAAAGGGGTGAGAAGGACAGATGGATTGAGTGGAAGAGACGGAGAGAGAGATGTAAATACCAGGCTTTAGGAATGCCTAAAGGAAAATCACATGTCAAGAACAGTCAGACCTAATTTTGTCCGTCAACAGCAGCATGACAGTGACACATTCAATGTCCTCACAAAACTAATTCTCTCAGTCAGCAGCAGGACAACAGTGACACATTCAAATGTCCTCACAAAACTAATTCTCTCAGTCAGCAGCAGTACGACAGTGACACATTTAAATGTCCTCACAAAACTTACAGAGACGCCATCACAGGAGGACTTGCAGTTATTTTAATAATAATTACATAACACATGTTATCGACATTCCAGATAATGCACATACCGGAAAGGTAAAAGTGATGCTGTTAATAAAACATCTAGTAGGAAGTGTTTATAAAACATGCCCAGGAAACAGTCCAAAAATAAATAATAACACATAAAATTACATCCAGCGTATAAATACACAATATATAGCCTAAAATGCTATATTAATTTTCAGGCGCCAGATTAATTTTCTTTTTTTATCTGCTTTTATTGGCAACTTGGGTTACGCGGGTTTGAAGAAAATCCCATGTTGTCAGCACCAACTAGGGTAGGGCACCTCCCAGCTTGGACTTGGGGACTGATAGGAGACCTCTGGTCCAATGCCTGGGTGTGGTGCTGGTGTCAGGGCGCTGTACTAACTGCCTGAACAAACTGCTCGGAAGCTCTGTAAGCACTGCTCGTTTCTGGACCCATAGTATTTTAATTGTCCTTCTCTGATGCACTAAACCACAAACTGGTCCGTAGTCCAGGGTGGTAAAAACAAAGGCTTGTAGAACTTGAGCCGGTGCATTGGCTCGACGTGATTGGTCCACTTCCCATTAGCTTGCTGTTAGGTAACTATGCAAGTTGACCAAGCACACATTCTGATTTACAGCAACGACCTGGGAACTGTCAAATCAATGACATAACATTGTATTTATTCAAACACAGGCACCCAAACGCAGGCTGATTCATTGGCAGTTTGAAACATTAAAGACACTTTGCCGTTCCTGGTTAGCAGACTGACTTTGGCTTCCATCCAGGTCTTGGGGCTTTCCTCTAGGCTTAGATTTAAGACAAGGCAAATAATCTTGGCAATATTTTCTGATATTATCTCCAGTAATTTACCATCCAGAATGTCAGTACCAGATGGTTTGTCCTGATTTATGAATATACAATAATTTGTTAACTGTACATTCACTAATTTTGCAGAATTCAGACCTTGTGCTTGTCTCTCATCATTTGGTCATTTATGCATGAATATGACTGTTCCGCGATGTTTGGCATGTCATGACTTGGATGTCTAATGCTGTCAAACAAAAAAGTAATTAAAGTGGTTGGCAATATCACACCAAATGGTTTTCTTATGAATGAGCCATCTGCCTTAATGAAGGGTTTGGACAACATTTCATGTATGTTTTTGCTGTTATTCTTTTCGCCACTAATCTTTTGTTTCATAATTGAGATTAGATATGTATCTACAATATGTCTACATTATTGTTCCTTCCTGTTGTTCTGAAAAGCCAACTGCACAGTAAGGTGCCCAGGTACTGCATAAACCCAATGAACCTATTAGATAAACTGGAGCCTGCTGTCAAAATTGAAAGTGTCCATACAGTTTCTTTTCTCTAACCCAATTTATTCAGTTGATTTATGAGCCTGTGTTCAAACCACTCTGAGATTCCCTCTCTTTGGGTTCAGACTCAACATCCTCCAGCGCGGCAGAATTTTCCAGAACAGAAAGGAAGGTGAAGGCCAGTGGGAAAAGAAAACAAACAAACAACAACAAAGTCAGCAACCACAATCCAATTAATCTGAGTTATTTTTTGATATACAGTCCCTTTCAGTAAATATCCAGACCCCTTTAATTTCTCTACATTTTGTTGTGTTACAGACTTAATTTATAATTGATTACATTGATATTTTTTGCCATCAATCTAAAACCCCTTAGAAATTTGTGCCAATTCACTGGGGACAAAAAAGAAATATCTCATGTATTTAAGTATTCAGACCCTTTATTCAGTACTTTGTAGGAGGCCCATTGGCAGCCATCAGAGCTTCAAGTCTTCTTGTACATGCCTCTACCAGCTACCACCTGGGTTTGAGCAGTTTCTCCTATTATTCCTTTTAGATCCTGTCAAGCACTGTCACATTTGGATTGGGAGCCTTGGTGAACTGCGATCTTAAGGTCTTCCCACAGATGTTCAATGGAGTTCATTTCCGGGTTTTGGCAGGCCAATCAAGGACATTCACAGACTTGTCCCAATGCCACTCGAGCTTTGTCCTGGCTGTGTGCTTTGGGTTGTTGTTGTGCTGAAAGATGAATCTTCACCCACGTCTGTAGTCCTGTGCGCTCTTGATCAGGTTTTCTTCAAAGATCATTGTATTTTACTCCATTCATCCTTTCCTTATTCCTGACCTGTCTCCTAGTAACTTCTGCTGAGAAGAATCCCCAAAGCATGATTCTCCCGCCACCATGCTTCACCGTAGGGATGGTAGTAGCCATGTGAGGACTGTTTTCACCAGACAAAGCACTTGGCATTCAGGCCTAACATATTAAGGTTTCATCGGACCAGAGAATCTTTTTCCTCATGCTCTCAGATTCCTTCAGACGGCATGTCATATGACTTTTATTAGGGACTGGCTTCCATCTAGACACTTTAACATCAAGGCCTGATTGATGGAGTGCTGCAGAGATGGTTGTCCTTCTGGCAGTTTCTTCCATCTCCGCAGAGAAACTGTGAAGCTCTGTTAGAGGGGCCATGGGGTTTTCGGTTTCCTCCTAGACAGTTTGGCCAGTTCTATGAACCTTGGTGGTTCCAAACTTCTTCCACTTATAATGAGGGAGCCCACTGTGCTCCTGGGAATTTTCAATAATTAAGCATTTTTCTATAATCTTCCCCAGATCTATGCCTTGACACAATTCTATCGCGGAGGTATACAGAGAGTTCCATTCTACTTCATTGCTTGGATTTTGCTCTGTCGTGCACTGTGAAGTAGACTTTACATAGACAGTTACACTGTGAATTAGACCTTATATCGGAACGGCTGTTGGATATGCTGACAGTGGAGGGTTCTAGTGGTTTACTAATGTCTAACCACATTGAAGACACAAGCTGACAGCGCCACTTAAAGATTATCAACACTAACGTTAATTTATTGTCAGAGTAACATTTTAATCGCATGAAAAGTGATTCCATTATCCGACTTGTATTTGGTTTTGTTTGCTGCACAGGTTGCTGCACAAATAGAGTATAAGCATAACATGGTGTTAAGTGGCTTGACTTTTCAGACCTGATCCAGGTAGGATGGCAGACATATTGGGACGTCATATATAATTCCCACCTCCTGCTTTATATCTATGGCTGAGACTTTAGCTGTCCCCTGATTTTCTGTCTAAATCCTAAATTACTCCTTACACTCCACTCTACGATTACACCCTCACGCGTGTGTCATTTGCACACGTCCCCCAAAGCTGAGAGAGAAGATATTATTGATAGTGTAGAGGCAAACTAGCCCCAATAGCAGCCTATTCCTGTGAGTCTGCAGTGATGAATCCTTCGCTAACAAAGTGGAACCCAACAGGGCACAGCATTAATTTGAGTTTGCGCATTTTCACACAAAATAATGTGTCTCGTTACAACACACTCATATTGTACATGCGCAAGAACCCAAAAGCCACCTTCCTAAATTGCAGTTGTCCAGCAAAACTTACATCTGCAGCAATAAAGTGCTTTGACAGACTGGGTTTGTCATGGTTCACATCAACATCATCATCCCAGACGCACTCCAATTCGCAAACCACCACAAGGGATCCACAGACGACGCAATCTCAACAGCATGCCAGAGCGCCCTCTCCAACCCGGACAAAATCAATATCCATGTGAGAGTGCTGTTCATCGACTAGTCAAGACCATAGTGCCCTGCAAGTTCATTAGTAAGCTCAGGACACCGGGACTGAACACCTCCCTCTTTAACAGGACCCTGGGACTAAACACCTCCCTCTTTAAC
>JACXGI010016949.1:0-15161 GCA_016801175.1 Esox masquinongy
ACCAGGAGGAACACATGAGGTCCTGGGACTGACATATAGATGGCCTTCTCGATCTCCCCCTCCATCTCTCTCTGAGACATTGTGGTGTCAAAGAGTCCTGGGGTGTCGATGACATCAATCTTCCTTCCGTTCACCTCTCCAGTCTGTATCTCACTCTGTGATGTCACAGAGACCGGAGAAGACTCTGATTTAAATGCCTCCCTCCCCAGGATGGTGTTTCCTGCTGCACTCTTCCCTGATCCAGTCTTCCCCAGCAGAACTATCCTCAGGTCAGCCGGAATCTCTGGATCCGTGACAACAGACAAGAGTTTGAGTTAAATAATTATTCATGTTTCTTGTAGAAAAAAGCTGTGTATTTTTAGTTTGTCAGAAAGATGTCCTCACAATGATAGTAAAACATGAAATAGCTGCCCTTTTTATGACCTTTGGCCAATCACCATGAGGAAAAAGTCAAATTCTAGATTTGGGTTAGGTTTAGGCTCAAATAAGGGCTAGTGATTTTTTTGGTTTCAGGTTCAGGCATTCCATGATAGGGTTAGGGCTAGGTTAAGTTTAGGCGTAAATGTTAGTTTATTGAGGTTACGGCTTGGTTACGGTTATAAAACATACATTTTTTTGTTTTCTGACTGTGTGTGTGTGTGTGTGTGTGTGTAAAGTAATGCATGAGCAATGTAAATAGAAAACGTTGTGTCATTTGTTGTTTTTTCTGTTTACCTTGACTTTGACCAGTTAGGTCTTGCAGACAGAGTGTCAACAGGAACAGAATCCAATTAGCCCCTCCTCTTCCTCGTGCCATATCTGCTACAGCAGCCAATCAAAAACATGGAAACATAACCATTTTCTTAATAGCTAATCTACCATTCACAACTCATTTTATTTTACTGACAGTTTGTTCAGCCCCTAACTGATAGTTTGATCCAATATATTATACATTATTCTCAGTGCTCAGTTAAAGTACATGCTATGTGGTTCAACTGTAGTTAAACATGGTGCATTATCCAACACCATAGCCAAGGTAAACAGAGTGTTGTGAAAATAATGTTGACCATTGTTTCTCAACCCTCCTGAAGGCACCCTGCCCTGCATGTTTTAGATCACTCCCTGCTCAGTCACACCTGATTCAAATGATCAGCTAATTATCAAGTACTAGATGAGCTACATTCGGTATGTGAGGGCAGGGAGAGATCTAAAGCATGCAGGGTGGGGTGCCCCCAGGAGCAGGGTTGAAAAACACAAATCTAGACAACTCATGCGGTATAAAATGACAGGATAAAACACTTGTTCACATCACCCTTTCCATATGTTCATGTTGTTAATGCAACCTTTGTTTTAGCACTGGGATCTGAGCCCAAAAGCATGACAACATTGTAAAACAATAAATAAATACAAGTATACAAAAAACTACACAATTACAAACTCAAAACAGTACCTGGGACCTAGAAGGTTGTCCAGCTACACACTCCAATTGTAACATTGTGCAAAAACAGTTATACATTTTCAACGCACCTGTCAATAGATTATATCTAATTTTGAATTCCAATAAATCTAATTACAGATTTCATTATTGTCAGGTGTTTATTGTTGCATAGTACCCATAAATATCAACAGACCTGGCATCAACAAAATATTTACTCAATATAGTGATACATTCAAATAATGTATGTTGCTGTACATGATTTAAACAATAAGGTAGTTAAATTGATTACTCACTGTGAGTGTAGTTGAACAGATCTGTAGTGGTTATCCTCTGTTGTGAGTGTGAGAGTTGAAGTAACGTGCTGCTCCATACATTCTGGTTTAAGTTTCGTTTCACTTGTAACAAGTCATTTATAGCCAATGAGTGAGTGTTGCTAGGCAAATAAAACCCATGACAGGCAGTCTGCATTTTGATTGGGTGTCATTATCAACCTTTCCTTGACAACGTAGAACCTTAGCTATTAGCCAGATGCATAACACAGGCCAGCGCGACTGTGTCGGATACGTTAAGGAGTTTTAAAGGTAGAACAAGATCACATAAAATAGCATTTTCAAATGTAAAGCTATTTGTTTTCCTCACCCGGTCCCAGATCTGCCCATATGTCTTGCCAAGTCCATTGCTCTGTCACGAGTAACCAGGTGTTGGAATGTCAGACTGACAGGTGACGCTCGAATCGCGGTGAGGAGTCGTTGTAAAATCAGTGAATGCAGGTGCATGCTGAGTATTTTGTACTGCGAGAGGTGAGACTACTTTTAGGCTGTCTAATTCGCAACAATAATGTCCCGTGAATTTAATCCCCTGACATGATGCTGTTCTTTGTTACGGCCAATGTATCTCTGGTATTTTATTTTTCTACATGCAGAACTAGTTGATCGATGTTTCGTTGGATAATGACTCAGGCGTGTTGATGACTTCCGAAACCATCACATGAATCAAAAGTCAAAGATAGGATGCGGCTCTAAAGACTAAAAGATACACAGTATGCACGTGAGTGCCCCATCTCAAATGGCACTAGATTCACTATATAGTGCGCTACTTTTTGTCTGAGCCGTACTGCGCTTCAAAGTAAATTTGGGAGCTCTTTGGAAGAAAACATATGCACCTCCCACGGCAGAACCTCCTGCCTTAATAAGAGAGAGGGAGAGTCGACATCGTCTGGGCATCTGTGTGGTGGAGTGGAGAAGTCATTTCTTTCTTTGATCTTTCGTCACCGAACGTAAGAACCACCAGGATGGCAGTTATAGTAGTAAGTAATATCATTACTATGCTTACATTGTTAATTTGTAATGTGATTACAAATGCTTTCTCCTAAAAAAAAATTTACGAGGCTAACTACATAACCTTGAAATAGGCCTGTATATGAGACAGGTTTAGTCATTACCAGTCAGATCGGCATAACTTCTTAGAGCCAAAACTGTCCAACTACCTCGGCGACAGGACCGGAGGGGCATTAGTTAGTCCTAAACCTAAAAAACTAGTTCAGTGTATTTATTTTCATAGCTGACTCACTATTGACGTGTAGTGTTCCCTAGTACAGCTCTGGGATAATGGCTAGTCAATCTTGTCATAAATATTTTGTCCTCTATGTGGGTCAGTCAGGATTCAGAGCTGGCCATGGGTACATCCCCTGCTATGGTCTAAATTTTGCTGCCGACTTGTTCCAATTAACATACCAATCAAATGAAATTTCCTAGCCAATGTAATTATGAACACACCTGTGCAGGATTTTCATTGCCTATACCCAGATTTTCATTGAGTTTTACCAATGTTATAGCCTCAAAAAATATGATTGCAAAATATCAAATATGAAAAGCATTGCAGTAATTTTAGCAGTTTCGATGAAAGGAGTTCTTCAATGACTTAACGAGTGATCCTGATGGATCGACAGTCAGGATATTGAGCGACAGTGTTGGGCAGACTCTGCAAAAACCTTGTCTTTCAAGCGTTAAATCACCCTCATATGTTACAGAGTTCATCAGATGGGAGAGACATGGCGAGCTTTGTCAAAGAGGACGAGGAGACAGGTATGCTAGCATACTGCTGAACTAGCTTAACTAGACCCCTGAGGTAACGTTCATGTTGTATGATTCCACCAGCTAGCCTGTGATGAGCTGCATGCTTGGCTGGTGAAATAGAAACATCTAGCTCGCTATTTATTGTAGCTATCTTTCAAATATTGCAACTTGGTTTCTGGTGAAGATGTATATAAGTGATTTAAACAGATTTCCCTTCCAGAGTTTGTAGTGTCCAAAAGTAAAAATGTCAGTTTGAAGAGTTTCCCTGGGCCGCCGCGTAAATTGCAGGGTCACCACACACCAGCAGATGTCCCGTTAATTTCATTGTTCCACCATAAATAATAAACAGTTGAAAGTGTACTATGAGATAGTTGAAATGAACGCAGGTCCACTTTTGTTGTAGGTCGTCTACATGGATTCAAGCTGGGTGAAATATCCACACCCACTGGTGTTTCCTCACAACATCCCGTTAAGCACGGCGGACATGCAGGTACAGAACAGTTGTGTTGGACAATGATGCAAGCGATGCATTGGCAAGGCTACTTCTTCTATAGCTGAACATGATCACTGTGTGTTTAAAAGTCATTTAGGAACTGGTAATGTTGAAAATGTGTTTACCTATTACCTAAACCTAACCTGATTCCACCTTGCAAATGTACACACTGAAAATGGAAATCACTATTGGAAAGTTAAAAATTATTTTAAAACTAGCCAAGCAACTTTGACATTTAAGTTAGTAAAATACAGGGTTGGAACTTTAGATTTTTTAAGTGAGGGTGAAACATTTTTCTAGCTCCTGAATTCTAAAATTGTACACAATTGAATATCCTGCTGAGACATGGTGCACCAAGTCATGTAGGCTGAATTACCATGACAGTGAAACATGTATAACGTCATTACTGTGTGACAAAATGTTTTAATATTAAAGAATTTGGTAGATAACTGATAGACCCTCTGATAACTCTCCTTAAACGTCCTAATATCGGTCGTCAATCTCTTAGATGATTTCATCTGTACTGATGCTAGAAGAGTGATCTATAGCTTGTCTTAAAACAGCTTTGTTAGCTGTCAATAGCATAGCTCTCCAAGCATTAATCAACTAGCTAGCGAACTTCTTGTGGCTCAATTAGTAAATTAGCTAGCAACAATACTGCATACAAAACAGCTGTAAGATGTTTGGTCGTTATCTACCATAAACCTTGTTTGAAACAGGAACTAGCTTGCTATATCAATGAGAGAGCAGGCAATGCATGCTTTACCTGCTTGTGCACAACGCTGTGAGAAAATCGATTGCTAACTAGCTCAAACACACCTTACTATGTGATATACTGCTTCGCTTCAGGAAAACTCAGGCACAAGCAGCTTCTGTTGTGAAATCTAGCTGCACAGTACCAGAAACTATTATGAACCAATGAGGCGAGATGTCAGAGTTTGATACCCTCTGGCTATTTTTCTGTTGCCTTGGCCTGCCTGCCACTCTGAAATTACTGCCAGGTGCTGAAGCACGTCGTCCTAATTTTTCACCATAAAAAGTGGAAGAAAGGGACAATAACGCAATTTCGAAATGTGGAGGGGACAAGTCCGTAGTGAAATGTCCGCCTTTGTAAAATTACATTTTTAAAAGTGTGGCTTTTCAATAGGTTGTTTAACAGTTTCCATTTCCAGTGTACAGGCTACATAGATCACCTTTGACAGGAAATGTTACAACAATTAGGCCTATTATATCTATAAACATTTCCAAAACATACAACAACAATTTACCAAATAGGCTAATATCCGCTTTACAATACCTAGCTTTGTTTGAAACTAACCCACAAATCCAACAGGCCTACTTAGAATTTGAATACACAGTTTTGTGTCCTCTTGGAAAGCTTGTATTCTTCCGAAATACTACCACCTTGGAAAAGGGAGCAGGTGTGACCTAACGAACAATTTAAGCTGTCGATGGGATTGGACGTGACAAGGTCATTGATTGTTAATTGACAGGAAGTCACATGACAAAAAACTTTACCGGCTGCAAAAGTAATGTCTTACCAAGGGAAATTAGTTAGAAAAAAGATCTGCTGAAAACATATATCTATGTGTACAATAATATATGATTTGTGTAACATTTAACAAGAAACTAACCTCACTGGACACACATACTCTAGACTATTTATTTAAAAAAATCATTTTTTTATCATCCATAGCCAAACCTTAAGATGGTTTGCACTGGAATCTAGCTTATGGCAGAAGCAATTTCAACTGCCAAGACCAACTTACTGTTCAAGCAGATTTACAAACACAACATTCCTAAAATAATAGTTCCTTCAAAATAATAGTCCAATATAAACAAAGAGAATAACACAAAACATCGAGGACTGAATGATGCCATGCTCCCAACACCCCACCCATTCCCTGTTGACTCACAGGCACTGCCATGGCTCCTCCCATAGCATTTAAAAATAGCCCTCCATAACTACTGATAGAACCACCAACTCCAACTCAACATTCTAGCAGATTCACACACCCATTACATCAGCTCTTCCTTCAAAATAAGAGTTCCTTCAAAATAATAGTCCAAAATGGACAAAGAGAATAACACAAAACCTTGGGGACTGAATGATGCTATATTGTTTGAGATATACATTTTTCATATAGAACATTTAAATATCATGGTCGAAAGATCCTTCACAAGCAAACAGCATGCCAATCCGTGCAATGATATCAGAGTAGATGGCGTTTAGGTGAAATTGCGGTCAAATCGTTTGGGATATCAAAATTCCAAATAATTTGACTGAAGATACTGGTCCCAGGGTCCTTCTCAGCAAACGGCGTGCAAATCCGTTCAGCGGTCTCCGAAGAGATGACCTTAGAGTGTGTATTTTACAGTTCATAAATGCTCAAAGTTGTCAGTGTAGTTGTAGCGCCCCCTTAAGGTCTATTTGGTTGATACTGCACAGGTCCATCCATGGACCTGATGTTTAGTGCTATGTTAATGGGCGTAAGTCTTGGATTTTTCTGACGGGATATATAGCCTGGAAAAAGTGCTACACCCATGTAAAAGTAATTAGCCTATTACGCGCGCATCGTTTGAGATATCAAAATTCCAATAAACGGAATTGAAGATACTGGTCCCAGGATCCATCTTAGTGAACGGTGTGCAAATCCATTAAACGGTTTCCGAGGAGATGTTGTTAACGAGTTTTTCACAAAAGTTAAAATGGAGGCCATATTGTTTGAGATATCAACTTTTCTTATATAACTTTTGAAGACAATGGTCCAGTGGTCCTTTACACCGATTGTCAACCAACTCTGTTCAGCGGTTTCCAAGGAGATATCGTTTAAGTGTGTTTTTATTAACGGCAAAATTGTGAGATATATCAGTGATGTTTATAGCGCCCCCATGAGTTATTTCTGTATGGGAATTTTCTGTCCATTCCTGACAGACACATTTACGAGTATGTTTCATTTCGTAGCTGTTTGATGTTCCATTTGGGATTAATGGACTTCTAAAGTCATAGACCCGCCCAGCTCAATTTCATTTGCTGATTTCGGCCATACTATTTGAGATATCAACTTTCCTTATATAACTTTTAAAGATAATGGTTCAAAGGTCCTTTACACCTAACGGCATGCAAATCCGTTCAGCGTTCTCAGAGGAGATGTTGTTAATGAGTTTTTCACCAAATTCAAAATGGAGGAAAATCCAAGGCCCGAATTTGAATGACCCCGATACTTTTTTGGTCAGCATGAGAAGAGGCATGTATAGAACCTGGCTGCATATCTCTACAACATTCGGTTCATGAGATATGCATGCTCAAACCGTCAACATTTGACTAAGTGCTACAGCGCCACCGTGGGGTGTATAGGTACAGTAATGGCCGCAAGTATGCAAAGTTTAATGCAAATTGAGCCACAAATGGCCGACTTACGGGCCTCTGAAAATGGGCCCGGAGAAAAAGAATAATAATAAAACTAACAAAACCAATAAGGTACCAGTACCTACGGTACTTGGTCCCTAATAAAACTAACAAAACCAATAGGGTACCAGTACCTACGTTACTTTGTCCCCTAAATCACTCCCGCACCCAGTCTGCGTAACATGCAATAAGAATTTAATAACGTTTCGGTACCGAGATTTCAACAGTTTAACACTCAGCAGGCAACATAAAGTTGGTACCGAAACGTTGTTATTACATTCTTATTGATAGTTACGCAGACTGGGTGCGGGAGTTCTTTTGTTTAATTGAATCGACCTTTGGTCTTCTCCGACGCACCGGTCGATCTACAGGTGTGCAAAAGTTTGGTTTCTCAATGGATATAATAATGTGAAAACCCTATGCAGATCCTCTCTATCTTCATTTGACATGTCAAACAGCTTTTTACGGGGAAGGCAAATAATATCAGAAGTAATTGCAAATGAAACACTCTCTATTGATTTCCTCTCTGCTTTTGTCTTAGCTTGTGTCGACAAATATCTTTGCACTTTGTGCACACTGCTGCATTGGCCAGTTTCTCTGTTGGTGATCGTCTGCCTTGCGCTTTGACATTATAGCGACGTGACTCAAGTCCGTCATTTGACTGGACTCAAGTCCGTTGGCGCAAATTATGTTTAAGGTGTTAAATAAATAAAAGAGTGGAGATGACACATTGTTTTCCGATTATGTCTCAAAACAGGACGGTGACGGTCTAGGCACAGACTATATGTTTCGATGGCCAATCAAATTAATGGAAGTAGGAGGGCGTAGTGATGGAAAACTAAATAACCCAATCTGGCGAAGAAAACCAGGAGTGAGGGCGTGACGATTTTCAATGACCAGTGAAATTAAGAGGATTGGAGTTCACTACAACCCCGCTTCTCTTTTAAACTCACAAGAATGTTTTAGTTCGCAATTGTGTTTTACTGGCGGTCGTAATCAAAGTCTAACATTTCAGCAAAGCGTCGAGAATGCATTCCAGCAGTTTCTACTCTACTCGCCAAGCCATGGAAATGGCTACTGAAAACACGACAACAGTTCAAGGCAGTCCAAGTAATTTTGTTACTACAAATCAAGGTAAGAGTCAACTAAGCTTGCTTACTGTCTGTACATTAGCTAGCAATACGTGCGGTAACGAGTTGTTTTGTGTTTCAGCTATCTAGCTTGATGGGTACCGTTGTTACATACAGAAAGCAATATGAAGCGCATTGTAACTAGTTAACTAACCCTAGTAAAACATTAGATAGAAATATTTATACACATACATACCTAGCAAATTAACCAGACGATTGACTGTATTTCTAACAGCTTGCTCCATGGAAGGCCCGGGGCCTGGTCTTCTCGAGCGAAATATATTTACTGTAAGTTGGACGTTTAACTACAGTACCTACTACAATGTTAGATTTGTGCAGTTTGTAATTTTATAATTTGCTAATTGCCAGGATTTACCCCACTTTCATAGCGTGCGGTCGGGGTCCTACACAATACTGCTGGCGAGGATGAAAAGTATAGGTTGCATGAAAGGTGAATGTGAATTTATATTACTTTATAAAAATGTTAAAATAGTCAAAAGAAATAAACCACTAAGTGTGTGGTAGCTGCGTGAGATGGAACATTCATCATGCAAATGTATTAAACAAGATTAGTCTTAGGTTGTCTGGATTGTGGGCTTTGGGGAGGAATAATTTGGCAGGAATAACAGTACAATAAACACTACCTAGTTATATGAATTGGTTAACACCTTGTTGTTGCGTTTAACTTGAATAATAGCTTGTTAATTACCATTTATCTATAGACATATTTATTTGATAAGTGTAGAAGGGGCATGACAAAGATTTTCACATTTATTGCTTTACTGCATTGGTTGAATATGTACATCATCTGCGATAGATGGCTCCAATACTGTACTGAAAAAGGAATGTTTTGTCTTTCATATCTCAAGTAGAACAGTCGACACAACACTGGTGTGCTGGGGTTAGTGGTAAATCAGATTAGTCTAAAATGTATTGATGAAGAATGGAGCTGGACTGACTTTGAAGGTAAGAAATAGCCTGACTGCAAACTCTAACATTGAATTAAGGATTATAAAGCATATTATAATTGCTAAAACACCACACTTGACTTCTCAGATGCAGCTGCAGGCCGATACTGGACACAAAGGGAGAAACATTGTTCGTTGGACAACCTGGACAAAGCAGCAAAGAGGAACATCAAGCAGCGGACACGGCACCGCAGGAAACAGGTTTGTTTATTAATGT
The DNA here is from genome assembly GCA_016801175.1 of Esox masquinongy. Taxonomy (NCBI): domain Eukaryota; kingdom Metazoa; phylum Chordata; class Actinopteri; order Esociformes; family Esocidae; genus Esox; species Esox masquinongy. The sequence continues at coordinate 9,710 of JACXGI010016949.1, forward strand.
GTAGAAAGAAAAAACATGTTTTGAGAATGTTTGTTTTATAGTGATGACTAATTTATCTTACAAAATAAATAAAATAAGGCCACATATAAAATCGGTTTATATCCCTTTTTATATGAAGGTAAAACAGCGACAAAAGTTTTTTATTTGTAAAAAAAATTTGCGCACTTGGTATTACTTTTGTAGTTGTATAAAAAATGGGCATAGTATAACTAACTTGATATTTGGAATTTTGCTACTCATTAATAACACTTGCCAACGTAAAATAAGGACGCAGTTATGTTACTAATATTTTTCTGAAACTGTGACTAAATGATTTGTATTTGTAAATCACAGTCTGTGGTTGTACGTTTCACAGCGGTTACAAGCGGATATACCCATGGGGACACTGATCGGCACGGCATAGCGTTTTCTGACCAGTGAACTGAGTGCATGCTGAGTCTGTCACGTTTTCATGTTTTAACCAATCTGAGTAGATTCTGGAACACAAGTGTTTTAGCTCATAGTGATGTATTGCAGAGGAGGAAAAACAGGTTTCAGCATGGTCAGCTTTTCCTACACACTCGTACCTCAGTGGTGGATACTATACCAAACCTTTTATCCAGTTAGTTCAACGTGACAATGCATTTGAAAAGTACGAACAACGTGTGCAAAGTGAATTTCTGTTATTCTCGTGGTAAATGCATATCCATGTCAAAGGCAAAATGTTAAGTAGCCATGTAAATTCCTTGCTAGTTGCTAGATTTACATTTTAGTAGACTTCAGTAAAACTTTGTGCATTGTGCATCTAGCTAAGTGGAAAAATCATCTAAAAGGTTTATCCCATCAAAAACTGAGGTACAAGAAGCCGACCGTGCTTAGCCATGTTTTTCTTCCTCTGCATCATTATGAGTTGAAACTCTGTCACTGCATGTTCCAGAATCTACTCACATTGGTAAAAAGGTGAAAATGTTATGTTCACGATGCATTCAGTTCATTGGAAGAAAAAGGTATGGCCTGCCAATCATAGTTCTCATGGGTATATCCACTTGCAAATGCTGTGAAACGTACTACCGCAGACTGTGATTTACAAATAAAAATAATTTAATCATAGTTCTAGCAAGATTTTAGTGACAAAACACTGAGTGTCCTTGTTTTAGGTTGGCAAGTGTTATTAATGATTCCAAATATCAAGTTGGTTACAAGTATGCACATTCTATATACAAGTACAAAAGTAATTACTTATTTGGAGATCTGTTTTACAAGTGTGCAACATATTTTACCAATAAGAAACTTATGTCGCTGTTTTACCTTCATAATTTTAAAATGCATTTGAATATATCCTAACACCTTTAGCTTCCTTAAATGTGAAGCGTATGACTTGCAGTAATGTTTGGACCGCTCTAGATTTTTACACTTTGACATTGTCAATTTATTGTCTACTGTACTTTCACAGGCTTTGGCTAGTTGGCTGAAGGAGCTCTTGGCTGAAGAGAAGTTGCAGTTTGCTGGGGCAACTGAGGACATAATGTCTGATATGGAGACTGACCCCTGGATTTTTGGTTTCCTCTCCTAGCTGGCGCTCTGCTGAGTTTGAGTACCTGATCAAATCAGCTGACGAATGAAGGAGAGCCAACCGCTCTTATGGGGAAATGTCCACCACAGTCCTACCCTGGACACCTGATTGCTCAGAACATTTAAAGAGAAGAGAAGCTGTGGTTTACCGGGCAACTGAGGACATGATGTCTGGTGTGGATACTGGATTTTTGGTTTCCTGATCAAATTAGCTGACCAGTGAAGGTCACTTGAACTGGACTGATTTACACACAAACACACACTCAAGTCTCACTTGGTGCTACCAGGCGCTCTACTTTATATAGTTTTTGTATTTTTATTAGGGTGTAGTTATTTTGTTGTCCATTACTTAAATGTGTTTGCTATTTGTTTTTAGCCTTTCTATTGGTGCATTGCTGTGAGGTTAGTATTGCGTAAAGGTTTTATTCACATTGACAATTTATTTTCTATTGTTACTCCTTAATCTGTACATTATTCCAAACTTTTGGCCGCCAGTGTCCTTTTGAGAACTTTCTATTCTTGTATTGCTGTGTGGGAACCTGCAAGCAAGCATTTCCACTTTAAACGTAACTATTATTAATTTAAGTGTCTTTAATTACATTGCTGTTTTTAGTAATGTTTCAATATTTATTTGATTTGAATTAATATATGTAACATTTTCTTGTAACCCTGCGAAATTGTTTGTATACTTTAAAGAACATTATGTTGCTGCATCGCTGTGAGGATACATACAAGACTATTCTTGTTGAACTTGTTTACACTACTTTGACAATTGTATATCTGTTTATTTGTACACATTCATTGTGAATTACTGTATTTTTGCACTTGAAAAATTAAAAGCATTTTACTGTTATACGCTGTGGCTGAATAAACATGGGGGGTAGGAAAAAGAACAAGGGGATGGGGGAGGGGGTTGAAAAGGGGGGGGTTTACGGGGTAAAAGTTGTGAAATATCCTAATGTCTCTACTGGTGGACACTCGTTAAAAGTCAAGGTCTGGAATCATTGCCAGTCACAATCTGTCCTCCATTGATATGTTAATACCTCACAGCAGGGGGTGGGGTTGTAACAATGGTGAGGTTTGTGTATCGCGATATGTCCTAATGCCCAGTGGTGGGGTTTCCTTAAAAGTAGGGAAGAGCAGAAGAATGTCCCATGCTGGAGCTGTTGCCAGTCAGGATTCTAACTGTTCTTGACTGTTGATAGTTCCTTTGCGGTTCCTCTTCGTGAAAAGTCGCGTCATAAACCGGCTTTGGAGTGTTGAGTAATTAAGGACTGTAGTTCTCACGACTGGCCTGGAATTGGCAACATTTGTAAGAGGTGTCAAGATAACTAGGACTACGAAATGGGTATTTGGCGCAGTGTGATTAGGTGATTATCTGAACCATATCTAATTTAACAAGGAAAAGTATATCACTTTTCACTATCCTCTTGAAATAGGACCAGCTGAATGGCAAAAACAGTGCAAGTAGTACCTCAAAGGTAATTTGAATAAACAAGAAACCAGGCAAGCCTAGTTCAGCCGGCCCGCAATAAAATGCGATAATCGTGACTGCCCTCTCAAGAATAGAATCCAGGTTGCCCACGTGAAATGCTGTGTCGTTAACCACTACACCAAAGAGCTGTACATTTACTGGGTGTAAGTATAGCCTCTTGACATTAAATTATTTTGTCATGCATTAACATCCCACTGAGTTTGACTATTTCGTTAGACACCATCAACCATTGTGTTAAACTAAGTAACTTTTCTTATTAAACTCACCTCCACCACAAATAGCATCTATGAACTGTATGGCTTTTGCCACTGGCCGTTTTAACAGCTTATTAGCCATTCGTTAGAAATAGTCGCAATATAACGTAAACCTTTTTATTTCAGTCTTACTATAATGTAGATACTGAAGGTTAAAGCCAGTGAAGTTTTTGTCTATAAGGAATAATTCATAATGCTTACTTTGTTTTGACTGTGAGGAGATACAAATGTGGGACCTATAGTTTGCAGATCCGCTTCTCTAACCACTACGCTATTTAACAAGGGGGACTCAGTCAGTCAGACAGTCACTCACTCACTCAGTAAGAGACATTCACTCTTCTTGGCCTGCTCCGCTTACGCGGTCCGGCAAAAATCAGGGTTATTCCACCAAGTATTGATTTCTGAACTCTTCCTTAGTTAAAACAATAGTATTTTGTTGATGAAAAATGAATATGAATTTGTTTAACCAGTTGTTGTTTTCTACAAATAAATACTCTAAATGACAATATTTTTATTTGGAATTTGGGTGTAATGTTGTCAGTAGTTTATAGAATAAAACAAAAATATTCATTTTACTCAAACACATACCTATGAATAGTAAAACCAGAGAAACTGATAATTTTGCAGTGGTCTCTTAATTTTTTCCAGAGCAGTATGTTGTCTGAGCTGTAGCCAACTAGACGTTTGTTGTTTTGTTGTGTTAAGTTATAAGTTAAGCTATGCCCTGCTAATGTATGTAAGTTAGCTCTTACCTAACTAATTACCGTTAGCTAACTTCTTATCTAACGTTATAACGACTGTTAGTGGCACACACACACACACACACACACAACGGGCACACACGTATGCATGTAAGTGCATGGGATGTTAGCTTTTGTTAAAAAGTATGGAGTTCCATCTAAGCTAAAAATATGTCCATTGCTTTGCTGTGCAGTGCTGTTGACTGTATTTCGAGTGGCATACTTCACGAAGGAGCACGAGAATCGAGGAAGAGTTGCATGCAGTGAAGATTAATGTCAGGTTGGCTGAATGTATTTAAGTTTAATTCCCACTACTCCCATGTGTATAAAAACTGGACAGAGGCTGTCATCTTCAACCTTATTCAAATACTCATACTTCTACCATACTGTTCATACTCCCCATCATACTCATTCAAAAATGTATGCTAGTTTACATTGTTAAGTATATTATTGCCATACTTGCTGTTTCTATAATACTCATACTACTACCAGTATTGAATGTAGTTTACAGTACTCTTACTAAACTGCTGCTATATACAGTGTTAAATATAATATTGCTTTACCTTCTCGCTGTATTTTTCCAGTGCATACATTTTTCTCACTACATAGTTGTAGCGTGCTATATATCCACAATACATAAGCTTATTCCACTCATATGTATCTATAATCTTTCATAATTCTACCAATTGTGGCTAGTTAACACTGTCATGTATGTTACTGCCATACTTGCCATATGTGACAGAATTCCTTCACGGAGTCCTATCGCAAAATTTGAGTTTTGCTTTTTATTTTATGAAGGTCCAGATTCAGAACTTTGAAATGGTATATAAAACAATACTGTTTGATAAAGTTATGGGTAAGATATGCTGCTTTAAAAATTGATAATCTGCTCTACTTAGTTCTGAGAAAAGAGGCTTGAAACATTCACACTTGCCAGAGTGCTGGTCTTTGTTTACGCCCATTCAGTGTAGTTCACACCCTCTTAGGCCTTAACCCCACCCAGCTATTTAATAAGTATTCAAATGGGGACACTCTGGCCTTGTGCCAAACTGGCCTGGTTGGTCTCTAATAAACACATACTATATCAAACCAAATATAATTAAATTAAAGTTTTTTCACATGGACTTGATACATCAGGTATAAACAGTACAGTAAAGGTAAAGTAGCTTAGCAGCAGGACTCATAATAAATCGTAGCAGCAATGTAATTGCAGATAGTTTGACTGCAGACCGCCAATGAGCCATTATAAGGTTTTAGATTAGACATAATCACACACACCTGGATGAATGACCGGTCAATCAGGTACATTATTGTCAAACTAAGTGACTTGCTCACTTTTGTGAAGACTATGCAAACATTATAGATCACACACAAGCTAGAAACCAGGAAATGTTAGCTAGCTAGTAATTTAA
>JACXGI010016950.1:0-15160 GCA_016801175.1 Esox masquinongy
CCAGCTGGGAGGAGACCTCGGGGTAGGCCCAGGACTAGGTGGAGAGATTATATTTCGACACTGGCCTGGGAACGCCTCGGGATCCCCCAGTCAGAGCTGGCAAATGTCGCTCGGGAAAGGGAAGTTTGGGGTCCCCTGCTGGAGCTGCTGCCCCCGCGACCCGATACCGGATAAGCGGATGAAGATGATGATGATGTTTTTAAAAAATGTATGTTGCAATGTTATTTTTTGTTAGATCCTTATTATAGAATTATGTACTGTTTAACAAGCTATTACAGTATTATGTACTCTTTAAAAAGCTATCTTGACAATATTTAGTGTAGTATTTGCACAGTTCTTGTAAAAGGTATTAAATATTTTACTTTGAAACAAGGGTGTTATATTTTCTCCTATTGTGGGTTATAGTGTCTCCTTCACAGAATCAACATGATAAGTCATTGTTATAGTTATTGCACATTTTTTGGAGCTCCCTCCAGTAATAGATTTAACGGTTCAAGGTTTTGATTAGAACACAGATTTATTCTTCAATTGAACCAACCCCTTGAAAACTATTAAAAAAGAAAGAAAAAAAATTCAAAGCCATAGATTGTAGCCCATCCTCCACCGAGTCAGAAAATAACACTTTTGTTGTCATGGCACACTTTTCGTAGATGCACTTTTTCTAAGGCTTTTTCTAAGGCTAAAGTCAAACATTTTCAAAATATTTTCAGAAAACTAAAAGCCGTTGATTGTAGCCCATCCTCCCCCGAGTCCGAATGTACCACTCTTGCTAAAATTTCCCACCGCACCCAAGTCCACTAGTGCTGGGAATGATCGGGTGGAGGAAACTTCTGGTCAGGCAAGGTTTACTCTGCAAGGGTTTGTCGTGAGAGCGTATCCTGCTCTTGTCCTGGCCCCCTGTCGTAGATGGAGTAGTATCTCACCTGCGCCACGGTTCTCATCACAGTTCACCCATCCCAGGTATGAGATGGCATGGGGATCTGACAGAATGCATCAATGAGCATTGGCCGCCCATCACCCTGTCGCCGGTTTATGCATTTGTCTCGAATATTAGATTTCATCCAGTTAAGCTTTTAATAATAAACGTTACCGTTTCAATTTATAGAGGAACGCCTTCACCTTTTTCTGTACATGATAAGACATCCAGTTATAAATCTCAGCCATCACCCACACTTCGCACTATCTGTTTGCCCTTGCAAACAATACATTTTCATTAGGCTTAGATTGTCTTAGGCTGAGATGACATTGACAACTACTATATTGGAAGGCAGAGATTTGACACTTATAATGCTATTACATTCTACATCAAACTAAATAATTTAGCAGAAAACACATAACCAAACAATCACTAGCCTAATGTCTTACTGTAGCTAGCGGATGTTCGCTGTTTTCTTGACAACAGATCATATAGGTCACACAATATTAGGCTATTTAATATGCTATTAATCTATTTATTAATTTGGCATATTTCCCACCGAACACAACTAAATGAAGGGAATTTGCCTTTAGAGGAGTTCTTCTTTGGAAGAGTTAGTTTCACTCATTTGAGAAATGACGCATTGACACAACTTAAAGGCAGTGGCGGTTTCTGATTGGTTGAGTAGTAGAGGGGTGGTGCCAAGTGGTGGTGGATTTTTGCATATTTTTTTTCAACAGACATGCATTCTAATTATTCAATCCTCTGACAATTCTGAATTGCTAACATAATTATGAGCCAGAGTGTTTGCCAAAATGATATGATTTGCAACAACAACTTGGGAATTTTCAGACATGACTGTGCGTTCAAGCCATGGTTAGCCAATTGTTTTATCTGCCGAATTGCTGACCTTGTCCCTGATAATACATGAGCTGAGCAGCCTGGAGCTTGGTGTTTTCCTTTTCTTGTTTGGATGTAAGTCTTGTTATTAGTGAACGGCTGCTGCCGTTCCACATGTTTACAATGTTCAATCACAGTTTGTAGAGGAACTGTCTCCCTTCATTGCAAGTGAGTTTCACAGTTTTGCTCAAAGCAGGCTGGAGGTCATGCACCAGGGCAGCCTTTTGCAGGCTATTATAGTTCTCAGAGCTGGTCAGGCCACAGTATTTTCTGAAACACTTCTCCAACCTGTCTCTGTAGTCTTCCAGGGATTCTTTAGGACCCTGTACACAACTGTGGATCGCAGCCCAATCAGTCACTGTGGGGTAGGCAGTCTTTATTCTCTCCAGGAGAAGAGTAAGTTGAGTTTGGTATGCCCCCTCTGCGGACCAGAGAAGGTCCTCATTGAACCCTTCCTGGACATCTGCCCAGCGTAGTTTCATCCTGGAACGCGTGATGTGTGCGATCTCTGGTCCCGACGTCTTGTACAGGCGCACCAACTTGATCATGTGAATCCCAAACTCAGCCGAGTCCTTGGTGGGATCTGGCATCTCATTAGCAATGTACTTCAGTTCGTCCTGTCTCTAAGTCTTTTGGATGTTGACCTCAGGCATCCATTCATTATGGCCAGCCTGCCCTTGGGCTGGCCGTGGCTGTGGGTTAGGGTAAGCCACCAATGGAGCCAGAAGGAAAGCCTGGTCAGGGTCGGATGAACGTCCGGATCTGGTAGTCAGGGGAGCTGGTTCAGGAGAAGGAATGAAGGCGGTGTGGGAAGAGGGAGTGGAGGCAGACAGAGGGTTAAACCCTGTAGGGGAGACCATGAGGTTTTCCAGCTACAGGTAGAGGAGTGGCAGGGGCGGCACCTGGGTTGGAGATAGAGAGGGGCCCGGGACCGGTGCTGGTACAGGAGCTGCAGGGATTGCAGTACAGTAAGAAGGATGAATGTCACGCTCATCATCCTCTCTATTCCTATTCCTTCTGTTCACTTTCTCATTACCCTCTGTCACACTTTCATTTACCATTATCGTCTTACTCCCACTCTCAGTCCTTCTTTCAGCCTCTCTCTCCTGATGATCTTCTCCTGACTGATATCTTTCAGCAATGAGATCCTCTGATGCTTTGGAAGCTCTCTGCGGACCATGGCTTTTGCTTTTTTGAGATGCAACTAAGAAAATGTCAGGAAAATCCTACTAGAACAGCTGAACTTTATTTGTGATTAATCAGTAACTTTAAATGATGGCAGGTGTGTAATGACTTCTATTTAACATTGAGTTTGAATGTGATTGGTTAATTCTGAACACAGCCACGTCCCCAGTTATAAGAGGGTGTGCACACTTATGCAACCAGGTTATTGTAAGGTTTTTATTTTTCATTTTTCCCCCTCGAAGATTTCAGTTTGGTTTTCAATTGAATTGTTCACATTATAGGTCACATTAAGAGTGGAAAAAGTTCTGACATGATTTATCTTTGTCTCATTCTTTTACATCACAAAAACCTGGCATTTTAACAGGGGTGTGTAGACTTTTTATATCCACTGTATCCCATTGTATTTACTTTATCTTTCTTTCCTTTCTTTTAACTTAGCCTAGCTAAATGTTCCCTTTAATGGAAAATCCGATACCTTTGTGCCATAATATCACTTGTCCTGAGACATCCGTGCCCCACTTATCCACCATTAATTTTACTGGTCCGATCAGTGGATCCGGCAGGCAGGCATTGTTCTTACTGCTGCCAGTCCCCATGGTGTATCCGCTCCCCTGTCACTTGTAATCAAAACAGATAACACACTCACACAAAAACGAGGGAGACATCTCTATTTTTGCACTTGTCAACAAACATGCAATTTTGGCAAATCTCTTTATTTTTATTCATATTTTTTTTAATATATAATTTTGTTTATTTTAGGTTTTTTAAATATTTTTAAATAAATAGTTTTGTTTTTGTTACTTTCATGTATACATCTATGCCATGTCATAGCCATTCTCTTGTCTATACATGCATTTTATATTCATCCTTGATGAATTAGTTTCCCAAAACTGTTTAGTGTGCAGCCTGTTAGACTAGGGGCCCCACGGGCCCAAACAGGTTTTATTAAAAGGTCTTTAGAACTTTTCCCCCAAAGGAGTTACTGTGAGAAGAAACTCAGTCTAAACCTTTAGTTTTTATGTTCGGGATGGCATATCCATCCACTCACGCTCCCTGCCAGGTCCGAGGCGGATCCCTTCAGCTCCGGCCTAGATGGAGTGTGAGCTCCCTGAACCACAGTGTTGTGGTCCCTGTGCACAGTCAACCTTGGAGTCCCCAGGAACGATCAGTGAACGGAGTTAGCCATCCCACCCTTGTCAGCATATTATCGTGGAAATCAGTAAGGGAAAGGGGCAGAGACTGTAGATTCTTTTCACAAGTAAAGTTTTATTCAAAATTTGCAAACCTGGAGCAGTTAACAGCACTCTCAGCAGAGTCAGGTCAAAAGCTCTCCGTTGAAGGTTGAGCTCAGGCCTATATACATTCAGTATAGCCCACTGTGTCCCCCTCCTTTGCATGGTTAGTCTACATGTCTCACCAGCTTCTCTGCGAACTTCGGCTTATAAAGATAAGATGTTTACAGCCCTTGAGAAGTTTAGCCAAAACTATAGCTATCTGTTGTAGGCACATCCTGTACAAGTGAGCAGAGCCAAAACACACAATGGCCTCATTAAATTACTGGATTATACTTAGAATAAGCAATATGATTTAATTGTACTATGGAATAAGAACATTTCTACCACACTCTGAATTTAGATGAATATCTGACAGAAATGTAGCCAAAAACACGTGGTCGAAGTAGAAACTTAGAAGTGGTTTGAGTCATGACTGTAAAGTGCAACATGGAGGGAAGGGATGTCACACACTTAAAGATGCTGCAAAGAAGACTTGTCAAAACTCTGAATCAACTAGAACTGCACTGTCCAGTGATCCTTTACACTTCTGGAATCTCTGATTCATTTGTGTCCACGCGGTGCTGAAATAACTGCGAAAAAGCCTCACACACATGCTGAAAAATATGTAGAAAATATAAATATAATTAACAGAATCCCATAACACATCCATAACTTTCATCACTGCCAAAACAGTCTGTGTCCACATTATTGACTTTTGTGACAAAAATTTATAATTCACACTATTCGCAAAATTTCGGATAGCCAACGCTAGCATCGCCCAGAGTGCTTCGCCTGTAGCATACTTGTGGGTGTGTCTTTGGGCAAACTACCGGCAGGTAAGCTGTGTATTGTAGTGCAAATGCTGCACTTCCTGCTGGCTGGAGTACTCTACTCATCTTTATGACTGTGGTAGCCTATGACATTAAATGAATGCACATGTGGCTTATTGGGGGTAGCTCTGGCAGGACTCTGGGACTATAAAGCGCAGAGCCGGGAGGGTAACAAGGGGAGACGGGGTTGTTGTAACAAGACTGAATTGTGTATTAGATGAAATTTTGTTGTCAGACCAGGGGCGTAGGTTTGATATCATATTACGTTTGTGCATATTTTAAAAGCAGGGTTAATATACTACATAACAAAATCAAAGTACAATAACTAATGTCCCCTTTATAATTATTTTAAAGAAAGTAAACATAAATCATTTAAGTTATCCACTTTTATAGACTACTGCTATGCAACAACATTCCACCTCAGCTCCACGGTATACCTTTTCTCCCTGCCGTCTGACCCTGCTATGACAGGCACCCCAGTCACGGTCACCGTGTGATCCTCCTAAAATGCAGTAAAGAATGACCCCTGTAGAACCTGATGGCAATGTTTGATCTATAAGATCCACATTAGATTGAAATGTCAAATGCAGCTACCTATGTAGCATTCAACTTCATGATATCAACTATTAACCAAGTTAGTTTCTAGCTATATCTTTTAATATTGCTCAAAGCTAGCTTGCTGTAGTACTCACTTTGTCGTTGCATTAGAAAAAACGCCCGTATGTCCAACCTAGGTCGCTTCTTGCTTTGTGAAATCTCGGTGCTAGCTGTTAGTGAAGTGAACAGTGTACATGTTAGACTGTTTGCTAGCTAGCAAACAAAACGTTAGCAAGCTAGTTAATATCAAGGGACAAACTCCGAGGCTGAAAAATGGAAGTGCCAAACTGCAATTCATCGAATGGCCACTCGAGGCTGGCTGCGAAAGGGAGATATCTCCATAGATCTCTATGGCAAAATGCCCAACTTTACAGCAGAAATAAACATGTTTACAGCCTGGTTCAAAAAATGGTTTTGGTGTATATTGTTTATTTCCCCCTTTTTGACAACTGTGAGGGGGTTAATTTTTTTAGAACTCATCCGTTTAAATTATATTAAGTCTTATAATTACGGGGCGTGGGCTATTGAGTGACAGGTGTGGTGCTGGCTCTGTCACTCGTGTCAGTCCTAGCGGTTTGTCCTTTCTGGAATTGCCTCAGCTATCGCCATTCACTGACAAGTAACGTTATAATCAAGTGACATCCAAATAAACGACTCGTAACCATACAGTGCTGATAACTAAAGTTATGTGAAAATCTAATATATAATCTGCAAGTCTCAACCTATTTTTAGAGTCTAACGTCCCGACAAAATCTAGAGTTGCAAAATTACCACATTTGTATCTTAAACAACGCTGAAGCATTTTAAGCATTTGTTGTATAGTTTCAAATGTAAGCTGGTAACGTTACTGTGACAGGCTATCAACACCCGGCTAGCAACGCAGAGTAATATACTGGTAGCATTTAGCCTAGCTTCTTAGCCTTTGCTAACTTAGTAATGTCAAGCTAGGTGGGCGTTGTTTCAGCAGCCAGGCACCTCAGCTGCGCCCACACCCCACCTCTTTGCCCATTTTTGGTTATCCAGTAGTTAGGCCGAGTGACGCGCTGCCAACATGGCGACGGCCATCTCAGCCTAAAATGAGCTTCAAAACCGGTCTTCAGACACCTATGGGTGACGTCACGGGTACTACGTCCATATTTTTTTTTTTACAGTCTATGGTTAATGTGTTTTCCAACTGTCATTTAATATATAACGTTGGCATAACGTTACACCACTATTAACATGGTTGCCGGGTTTTTTTTAAACTATTTGATTAGCTAATTATCTAGCTAATTTATAAGTTATGGGAGTGTAGTTAACGGGGTAATGCCAGATTACCAAACATTTATGAGCCAGAGAACATCGACGTTAGTTGCAACAGTAACCAGCAACGTGCATGAACTTTCCAGCAGCTACCTTAAAGCAAAGTGCCTGTGCGTGGTCCTAAAGCCAGTCACAGTCAATTTACGCAATTGCTTTCTTTCCTGCCTCCACACCGTCCTACAGCACAGAGTTTGAGCTTCTCTAATAAGAATTCTGTTGATAAAAAGTGAGGGAGACCAAATGCCATTTTCAAAAAGTATGTAATGAAACCTACGCCACTGTGGCAGACGATATTACGGGCCGCGCTGGTACTCCTCTCAACGGAGGGAGGGAGCGGTTCGCTGCTGGTTAGGGCAGCCGGTGGCGAAGATAATTAGCAAGAGAGCCTGGACGCTAGGAAAGATTAGTGGGTTACTAGGAGTACGTTAGAGCCCGCTTCCCTGTCTAACATTCACCACCTGTGAACCGTGGACACGTGTCCACTACCGGTACGGAGCCAGCTGCGCCGACCGGTCAAACAAGGGTGCACAAGCTCCGACCACAGGGTGGGGTCTCATCGGTTCTGGGAGCTAAGTACTTTTAAAATCCTTTATTATTTTATGTTTGTTTTGTTTGTATAGAGTTTTAAATAGATTGCATTATAAGCCCCGTGACACTAGCTGACATTGAGTGGGGTTAGGGCTTCTTTTCCCGGGAGTTGGTCCTTGAATACTGTGTGCGTGTATGCTGCACGGGTCTAGTAGGCCCTTAGCCCAGTTAGAGAATCCTGCTACTATAGGGCGGTTATACAGTGTGTAGTGCTATTTATTCAATAGTGTGCCGTGCTATTGATCTTACAGTGTGTAGTGCTATTTATTCAATAGTGTGCCGTGCTATTGATTTTACCGTGTTTCGTGCTATTTATTCTATGGTGTGCTGTGCTTTTGGTCTTACATGTTGTGCTATATTTACTCTATGGTGTGTTGTGCTACTTATTTTAGTATTGGTCCGACCAACCCTGTTTAGCCCTTGTGATGGCTGTATTATGAGGTATCCCTATGAATTATTTACAATAAAGGCTGTTTTGTATATATGGTCTTGCCTCGTTGTGTCCCAGCTTCTGACTTCCGGACCTTCCGGACAAAAAAAGGTGGTGGCAGTGTTAACATTACCCTCTTAGACTCAATCCAGTGACAGCCCCACCTGAGGTTGGTCCAAGGTTTATTACAGTATTAAGGTTTGAACATAGCAAATTTGACAGAAGGAACGTCAGATTATTACAATGGTTAAAATTGGAATAGAAGCGTATTTTAATACATTTTTGCATGTTATATATCTCTACTCAATTCAAATGCCTCATTGATGTAATTCTTACAACCGGCATTGCTAGCTAGCAAACCAGCTTGCTATAAATAGCCACCAGTCAGGTAACGTATCTAGTGACACCAGGAGCACTATCTCGGCCACCTGTCTCCATGCTGCATTTTTTTGTTTGCGTCTCCGTAGGAAAATAGCGTGAAATCGTACAGCTGAGGAAATCCCATCACTGCTACTAAAAGTTGTTTATTTTTTGTCATCAATCTTTTAAAAAGGACCGCAAAATCAGTTCTGTTTAAGTTATTTGAATTGCACGGAGAGCATTTCACAACCACCTACACAAAATGCCGTGATTGGTCAGTCCCCAGCGATAGGTGCGCGTGATTTGCATAAAGTTGAGAAATCTAATCTTTTTCTTCGCCTGTAACGGATCCTACGCATCGCCCCACAAGCCAGTCGCTCGCCACGTTTCCCTTTATTGAAATGAATTGAGCCATCGCCCACAGACACACCCACAAGTATGCTACAGGCGAAGCACGTACCGTTACACCGACAACCAAACTCATCTCTTATTATAACTCAAGAATTGCACCCAATCCGTTGTTGGGCCTAGATAACTACACCATAACATCAACATTATCGGATCATAATCATTAACACTACAGCCCAGTTTCTGGAAAATTAGTATTCTTACCTTTCTGTTTAATGTTCAAAAACACTCCACATAACAGCCATGGAGCTCTCCTCTCTGGACTGTGTAGGTGTCCACTGACCCGCTGGTTTAAAAAATCAAAATACATCTTATTGTCTTTTAGATTATTTCTAACGTTAGCTCTATCAATCTCCCACCGCAGTTGGTAAACATATGCCCGTTTTGATGGCCCTATTGTCACGTTCGCGATTACGTGACTAGTCAATAGGCAGTGTTGTTTTTTTCATTACGTTCATTTTAGTTATTTTTGACCACTTTTTTTTGGTCAAACTATCGTTTTATACTTATTCAGTTAAAAAAATCTGTCATTATGTACATGTCCCAATAGGTACAGGATAAGAGTCGCCAAGTTCCGGATCTGGATCCGGCACAAATTAAGCACTGCCAGTAAGCATTTCAGATGTGTCCTGCTTGAGTTTCATCACTTTATCAGTTGCTATGCAAAGCACTTTAACCTTGATCACTTAAACCTGCTAGCAGAACAGAATATAATGCAGGGGAAAAACAGTATTCCTGCTACATAGCACCCTCTGAAACTAACCAGGGTCAGTCACTGGACAGGAGACCTGATGCTGCTGAAAGTGGTTTTGGAGGACCAACAGGGGGCACTCTTCCCTCTTATTTTACACTTTTTCTCAATCACTTTGACTCAATTCTCAAATGAGATTTTTTTTTTAAACAAAAAGTTCAAATCTCTGAACAATTAGTTTCTTGTTCACACCCAGATTATAATTTCTTATTCATAAAAACAAACTGCATGTGTTTTGGCACAAAAGAATAAGTACAATTGGCACAACACCTACATGCACATGGCTTGCTGATCAAAACTGATGAGTTGATTCTCAGTGAAATTGTCACACTGTTGATCCATTCAAATATCACAATCTGTCAGACATAGATGAATACTCCATAAATATCTATAACATGGAATGTCTGTGATGCCTGCTATATTAACAAATGACCTGCCGGGTGACATAGTAATGAAACAAGAATCTCCAGGAGATTTTTCACCTGGTGCATCGCAAGGGAATGATGTGATGTTGATGGAAATCTCTTCCCAGGCCAACAAAAGCAACAGGATGTTCAACAAGAAGATGGGAAGTTGTAGTGTTATGTAATGTGAGGTGGTGCAATCATTGTTTTTTCATTGTTGTTGCATTTTTCTTTCATGGATGTCATTTTGTGGCAAATTTTCAGCTCTATGCCTTTATATGTAAGAAACATGTAAAAGTTGACATGCAAATGTGAATTTTCTGTTTACATGTAACACATTTCTAAATGTATTGTATACATAGAAATGTGCAGATCCTGTTTTTGTGTACTACAGAATTGTACAGTATTGATTTTCCCTGTAAACTTTTATCTACAGAACTGTTTTCCAAAAATCTCAGTGAGATACACAATAGCATTCAGCTAGACAAAACTGACATTCTTGTACAGTACAGTAAGCAGGCAATGTCAACAAAAATGTAGAACAAACCTGAAATGTATGTATAACAAACACTTCCAGGGTTGACTGCCATGGTGAAAAAATACCAAAACATTTTGACCAGTACGGCTCAGACAATGACAAAAAAACTTTTCATTTTGGTGGCACTGGCCAATTTACTGACACAATAACTAGTTTTTGAAGCATAAATTAAATGTTTTGGGTGAGATACTACATTTTGCAGACATGCCAATGAAACATGAAACAGTTGTGACGATTGCACTTACAGTTTAGAGAATGTTAAGACTGTTTAAAAAAATTTGCCAAAGCGATTTTGAAACTGTAATGTAAAAAAGTCTCAATGCCCCATAGCAGCGTAGTCCAGTGGAGGGCTTAACTCTGGCAGGGATGTTCAAATCAGTGTCTAGGCTGACTCTGTGGTAACTAAAGATACCATGACACATAAGAGTAGGGGTGTTGACCGCGGCAGGCCACCCCATCCGAGACCTGTCACACCAGCGACTACCACTGACCTGATTATTTTTCATTATCATCATTGATTATTAAAACTTGCCCTTTACCGCCATCTGTTGAATACTTAATAAAGAATCCAGACCTAATCCATTAATGAATCCATTGACTACAATCTATGAACCAATGTCGACTTTACAGTCCTTTGCACTTCTTCTTGAGCAGTGGTGGCCCATTCCTTACTTAGTTTCTGACCTGATCTTGAAGACTTAGTCTTTGTTAAAGTAGCCTATTTCAGTAGCTAGCAAGTGTTCTTCAGAAAAGTTATTTGCTGTAAATGATTCAGTAAAGACTATTTATCCATCCATTGGCTTCTATTTATAGAAATAAATCTAGCTTCTCGCAGACTAGTAGGAAGTTATTTGTTCAATTAACTGTTTTACCTGTTCTTGATTATGGAGATACTACATACTAAAGTGAAAGAGATACAACTCTGAGATCCCTTGACCCTTTCATAGTGGCCTTTTGGTTTATTACATCTGACAGTTGTAATACTCATCACTGCATTCTTTACCAAAAATGTGCCTGGACTTCAATAAAGACCTGTAGACTACTGCACTGCTCTGTTAATTTACAAAGCCCTTCTCCATAGACTTCCAACTTGTCATGCCTGTTGAAGCTTAGAGTCTAGGATTATAACACCAGATCAGAGTTGGTTAACATTACTGACTTCACTGATAAACGCTGAGGTTAGTAGATCTGCTTTTTCATGGTTGGTGCCTAATGTTTGGAAAGGCATTCAGTCGGTACATCGTTTGATGAATGTGTTTGTTTTAACTAACTGTGAATGTCTATGTATTTTTGCATGTTTTATATGTATATGTGCCATTTGTTTGGAAGCTGTACAATACCGTAGTACACAAAAACAGAAGCCATTTGTTTGGTTGTGTTCCCAGGGCACACCCAGGTCTCAATGTGTTGCTAAACATTCTTTCCTACTTTTTTGGCTTTACATTTCTGGGTGTATTTTTAAGCATTTTGAACAAAGATATTCTTTTAGGTGAACTGGGCAAAATGAGATGACATATATATTTTTTTAAATAAAGGTTTTTATCGCCTTCATAATTTTTATTCATTTTGATAAAAGTATTGAAGGATCCCGTTTCCAAAGTCTCTCATTTATTAACAAATAAGTATTTAGGAGGCAGGGTCTTGTCTGGCTTGGAGGAGGAGCCAATAGGGGGCTTTCTGGTGCTGTTCTCTTGATATTTGTTTACACAAATGTATGTAAAAAGAAAATACAATAAGGAAAGGAATCCTTTAGATGAGAAAAATTATAATAATTACATCATACTACAAACTATTTGGAATACAGTGTGATTTTTTTCCTTAAAGAGCATATTTTGCAGTGTGCGTCTTTGGCAGTTTATCAGAAGTTTCTTTTTATTTTGTTTTCATATATGACGACGGATCTGGCAAACCAGAAGTCTAACAGCCAACTTGTCAAAGCCTTTAACATCCAGCCAAGGGTCACAGGCTGTCGTCCTGCCCGGGGGTCCATGTGAGGTGAGAGGGGAAGACCAGGCCCCTCTCCTGGGCGTGGTGTCTCCAGCGCTTATCGTCTCCCTCGTGGGTCAGATACTGGCAGTCCATCTTCTTCTCAAACTCTCTCAAGTCACACCACAACTGGAAGTCCTGGGGAGGTGAGGATATACTGTGGCTCTTAAAAGTATTCACCCATTTGTTCTTCACATTGTATTGTGTTACAACATGAAATCAAAATATTGTTATGAGTTTTTGCCACTGACCAACCCAAAATGTCAAAGTGAAAAATGAAATATATAAATTGTTCTAAACTAAATTGAAATCAGAAGTCAGAGTGGGTGGAATACTTTTGAGAGCCACTGCAGTTTGTTTGCTTGCTTTCAGCTTGAAAGCAGAGATTGTGGATAGAAGAGAGAGCCTGTCAATGACTGTTCATTAGTATTTGGTTACAAACTAGCTACTTTTTCCCAATAAATCGAAATCAGAAGTCAGAGTGGGTGGAATACACAAGTCAGAGTGGGTATTGAGAGAATACACCCCTTTTGGATCCCTGGACCAGTATAGCAAAACAGCTTCTTGTTTCCGTAGAGGAGTGGAGGTGTCTCACCTGTAGCCAGGGATGTCCCAGGGCCTTTCCCACACTGAACCTACGTCTCACTGCAACCTGGAGCAGGTTGTTGATCAGACTCACTGCTGCAGAGAGAGAAAGTGAAGGACACAGGTAAAGACAGAGAGAAAAAGAGAGATGTGATAGAGAGAATTTGGGGGATTTTTCTTTATCTTCAATGTAATAACCAGCTAGGAGCTAGGATTGGGATAATTTACAGTACCCTGTGCTAACAGTAAGCAATGTATCATGTGGAAAACGTAGCAAAAAGAGACATCTGTTGTAAACCACATGGGGGCATCCATCTTTGTGAAACGTTGTCGATAAATCTACTTTCACCCCTGTTTATAGGGTAAGTATTAAAATTAACCTCCTCTTTATCTGCAGCCATAGGTGAACAGAATCTATTTAGGAGCTGGTCCGTCACAGGTGTTGTGGAATCATTCTAGAATGTTACGGTTTGAATGGAGAATGCTGATCCTGGAACAGTGTTGCATTAAATTTTATTCTATTATTATTATTGTCTATTGTCACATGGTCAGACGATGTGCAGGATCCCCTGCAGGATTTAGTGAAAGCGGTTGTTGGGAAACACTCTTAAGTTCCATGGTTATGGGGAAAGCGGCCTGGGGTTGGCGTGGTATTTGGAAGGGGTCCAAACTCACCTTCTAGTGAGATAGAACTCCAGGGAATACGGGGGTACATGAAGGCAGCGTTGGTTATCTGCTGACCGATGTCCTCGTCCTCGTTGAAGGGGAACGTTCCGCTCAGGCTGACGTACAGGATCACGCCCACCGCCCACATGTCCAGTGATCGGTTGTAACCGTGGCTACTGATGACCTCCGGCGCCAGGTAGGCCGGTGTGCCCACCACGGAACGGCGGAAGGATTTCTCACCAATGATGCGGGCGAAGCCGAAGTCGCAGAGCTTTACCTGACGGCGAGGAGATGGTGTGATCAAGTATCCCAGAGACAAACTGTCGATGACACACACACACACACACACACACACACACACACACACACACACAGACAAACACGGACCTGCGGGAAGGGGTCCGAGGAGGCCAGCAGCACGTTCTCAGGTTTCAGGTCACAGTGAGCGATGTGTTTGAAGTGTAGGTAGCGCAGAGCCTCCAGAATCTACACACGCCCAGACAACAGTCTGAGTCAACAAGCATTCAGAATCTACACATGCCCAGACAACAGTCTGAGTCAACAAGCATTCAGAATCAACTCACAACTTGAGTACCGCAGACTTCTGAAGGAACAGTGTTCTGTTGATAAGTGACCAGTACCTGTGTAACAAGGAAGCGCGTAGTGCGCTCTGGCAGTCGGCCCTTCTCATTGGACAGAATCATCTCCAGCATGTCTCCGTGGAGCTTTTCCATGACAACAAAGACGTGCTCCACAGTCTCGAACATGCCCTCGAGTAGAACTACGCCCAGGTGGGACAGATTCTGGACACACTCACACACACACACACAAGTTACCCTGAATGTTGTTTTGAATGTAATAAGATAAAGGAATGTGTTAAGAAATGTAATAAAAAAACACATCAAAACCCCATCATCACCTGTAAAATAGCCTGCTCATTCCTCAGCTGTCTCTCCTGTTTGGTCGGGAAACGGGTTTTGTCGATGACTTTAATGGCGACTGGTCGACCAGATTGCCTGTGGGTTCCTGGGGACGAGACAGACAGACCTTCAACTCGCCATATAATACAATTATAATATACAGTATAATGCGAATAGATGAAACTCAATGCTATTAATGTCTAAGACAAAGTACAGTGCCTTGCGAAAGTATTCGGCCCCCTTGAACTTTTCGACCTTTTGCCACATTTCAGGCTTCAAACATAAAGATATAAAACTGTAATTTTTTGTGAAGAAACAACAACAAGTGGGACACAATTATGAAGTGGAACGAAATTTATTGGATATTTCAAACTTTTTTAACAAATAAAAAACTGAAAAATTGGGCGTGCAAAATTATTCAGCCCCTTTACTTTCAGTGCAGCAAATTCTCTCCAGAAGTTCAGTGAGGATCTCTGAATGATCCAATGTTGACCTAAATGACTAATGATGATAAATAGAA
>JACXGI010016951.1:0-15161 GCA_016801175.1 Esox masquinongy
CACACACACACACACACACACACACACACACACACACACACACACACCCACACCCTTCAACATAACTCAGGGCCTGAACTCCTCAAACTGTCTTGACACCACAAGCCACAGAATCCAGGAAAAAAGTGTGTATGTGCGTGTGTACTGTGACACAAAGCCTGAGGTAATCAGTAGAGGGACGTATGTGTATGTGTGTGTTTCTTGTGTGGTGAGGTTAAACCTCTATACGTGGTTATAGAAATAGAGACCTGTCTCTGAGTCATCACACACAATCAGTTCCTGTGTGCTACTCTAAACAGATCCTGTTCTCTGCCAAGCAAAGCACAGAGGAGGAGACAACCTGCCAGCTCAGGGGAAACACAAGAGTGTGTGTGGGGACAGCAGTTGTGCGTTCTTGCTGCTGTTGGTGATTATGTATGTCTGTGTGTATAATTACAGTAGTAGGTGTGTATACCGTAGCAGGTGTGTTTGTCAGCTCCTAGCTTCATGAGGTGAGGGCAGGCACATGAGAAGGTCTGGTTGTAGTTGATTAGACACAGGTGAGAACAGGGACCCATTCCATTGTTCGCTGCACACGGGTTAGGAGCTGTGGAGAGAAAGAGAGAGAGAGAGAGAGAGAGAAACAGAGACACAGATCAAAACCTGCTCATGTATAAACTCAGTGAGCATGGCCTTGATATCGAGAGGCCACCACAGGCAAACCTGGCTCCAGAGGGAAGACAGGCTATGTCAACACTAACCAACATTTCTGGTGGATAGAAGTTAACACCTCTAATTCACAGATTATACAGACTCATAAAGAATGTAAAAACAAGTATTGATAAACTCCCATATCAAACAGTGCAATCACAGATTTTTTTAGGGCAAACAGTGGAGCACAAAAAACATCAAACATTTATTTTCCCTTGTCATTCAGATTTTAACTATTTGCGCAATTAAAACACTGTGCACAACTATTGATATAATATTTGAAATGTGGTTATCCTTTTGAAATGTTTACATGTAATGTAAAATGTAAAGAATTCTAGTTTTTCACTTTTGTTATAATTTTAATTTAATCATTGTTATTTTCCACTTTCTTTGGCAATGAGACACTGATCAAGAAAGAAAGTTAAAGGGGAGGCTCAAGGACAGTGGAGGGAAGTGAAGAAAGTTAAAGGGGAGGGAGGGGTGATAACCAGTAGGACATGAAATAGAATGTGAGAGAGGACAAAAAAGAGAGAAAATGTGAAGAAAGGATAAATGGGACAAAAGAGAACAAGAGCAAAAGAATTCCTGATAGTCATCCAGTATGAGCATATAAAACACCTCCTTCCACTCAGACAGCAGGCCTAACTGTCTCATCCATAAATGCATGGTTTTCTGTGCATGGCCATTTTGAGGTGAGCAGTTATGACAGTCGAGGCCAGATGCCACAACTCGCCTGAATGACAAACCAACTTAGAGGATCTGTCCATCAAATGGCCACAGTGTGACGGGTCAGTCTGGTGTGTCTCTAGGGAGTGGTGACATCAGGACGGCCAAGCCTTTGGGGCAAAGCTCATCAACCAAGAAGGTCATTCATAACAGGCCTCAGTAATACTGTGGAGACCAAGGCCACACGTCTCTTTATAACGCCGTGAATGTGTTAGCCGGTGTGTGCGTCCTACCCTGGGGCTGTCTATAGGGACGGTGAATGTGTTAGCCAGTGTGTGCGTCCTACCCTGGGGCTGTCTATAGGGACGGTGAATGTGTTAGCCAGTGTGTGCGTCCTACCCTGGGGCTGTCTATAGGGACGGTGAATGTGTTAGCCAGTGTGTGCGTCCTACCCTGGGGCTGTCTATATGGACGGTGAATGTGTTAGCCAGTGTGTGCGTCCTACCCTGGGGCTGTCTGGAGGGATGGTGAATGTGTTAGCCAGTGTGTGCGTCCTACCCTGGGGCTGTCTGGAGGGATGGTAGACCTGCAGGTCAAAAGGTTGTGTGTTGGTTCTCTGGACCACGGTTACATTGTTGCCTGTCCACTTGTTGGCCTTGGCCAGTGTGTTTGTCCGCCAGTCTGTCCAGTAAACCTCTCCTCCGTACATGGTCACTGCGAATGGGTGCGACAGGTATTCATGTCCCCTCAACACCTCGATCAGGCCGGAACCATCGTACTTGGCTGAGTAAATCGCATCAGACCTGGAGGGTGGATAAAAGACAACCAGGAGACTGATTCAGTGCAGCCACTGTGTGGGGAAGGGAGAAGAGGGATATTTGGCTTCTGCATTTAACCAAACCCCTGGGAACAGGAGAGGAACAAGGGGGGCCTGCCACAATAGGTTTAAGATTGGCAGTAGCAGCCTTTTGGTTCGGGGTGAGATGTTCTAACCACTAGGCCGTCTGGCGTCCTGTGGGTCTGACCTGGCATCGATCCACAGGATGCGGAGCTCCAGGTAATCCACCGTGAGTCCGTTGGGCCAGCCTCCATTCCCGGTCTCCTTGTGGATGGTTCTCCTCCCCTCTCCACTCATAGACGCCGCCTCGATCCTCGGCATACTGGCATCCCAGTCCGTCCAGAACAGGATCCTACACAGGCAGATTGCATCGGTCAAGGGCAGTTTTAGCCACTCGCTGGCTCATTCCTCGCCTGGCCCTAGACTGAAGCAAGGCGGGGAGACACAGCAAGGCAAAACCATTATCACCAGGCTACGGTTATCCTCACCCGTAGCGGGGGTCAAGGGCGATAGCCCGGGGGTGCTCCACCTCCCCAGCCAGCAGGGTGGTCCTCATGGTTCCATCCAGCCTGGCTACCTCAATCTGGTCCAGGTTACTCTCCACCCAATAGATGTTTCCTGCTATCCAGTCCACTGCCAGCCCCTCTGGAGTGGCTAGACCATACTGGATCACCACGTCAAAACTGGTCAGAGCTAGAAGAGAGAGAGAGGGAGTTAACATGAAGCACTGCTATGTAATGGTCAACGTACTGGAGACCTGTTTACCACAGTGTCTCACCAGTCCCATGAACCACGTGACTGTTGGTGTTGCTACCTGTATCTAATGATGCCATCTTCACAGATACAACTCTCCCTACTACAGACGGACAGACAGGATACATCCTACGCCTGTTTGGGGCTTGTGTAAACACCACGAGGCGCCAGAGCAAATAAAAGGCCAGGAACCACTCTTCTTTTCATCTCTCTTTCTCACCCATTCATTTTCCATCCCCCGGTCCCTAATCAGAGAGAACGGACTAATCATCTGAGACTAGTCATTATCCTGACACACGCAAGAACTACACGTGCACACACACACACACACACACAAACACACACACACGAACTACACGAGCATACACACACACACAAACTACACACGCACACACACACCCGCACATACACACATTCACACACACACACGCATACGAACTACACGCGCATACACACACAAACAAACAGATACACACAAGAATGTAAAAATGTATATCCTTGTTGGGACAAAACAAATGATTTTTACAAATATATTCTCTAACCCCTAACCCCAGTTGTAATGGTTACCCTAAACTTAAATCACTAAGACAAAAACAGCCTTTTCTAATAGGACCGGAAAAATGTTCTTTGTTTCTCTATCCATGTGGGGATTTTATTGTCCCCAGAAGAATAGTAAAACTTGTAGTTGAACACACAAACACACTTCCTGCTGCAATGAGAGGGTCTCGTCTGTTCTATGGATTGTCTTTGATTGATTCGTTTTGCCTTTTTGAAGGTAAACGTTTAGTTTTGATTGATTGGCTTTAGCAGTTTGGAAGGTGATAGTGTAGTTTTGTTTGATTTGTTTTGTCTTTCGGTGTTCAGCTCGACCATCTGCTCTGTTATTTAGCAGCAGCTTCCTTTCAGCAGCTGAGGCCTCCAGGATGGAAAACATACAACTACTATTCCCAGAATTCCCAGCTGTTAAGGCAATTTGGGAATAAATAATGGAAGTTGGAATAGTCCAGCAAAGGCAGAAGTGTACTTTTTTCTCATTAGGCAATTCAATAGAAACATTTTTTTTTAAGTTAAACCAACCATGAGACTATATAAGGAATGTGTTTTTTCATTTCCACTGAAACTCTTCAAGCAAATGTTGTTTGACAACAGAATGACAGTTTGCTGTTTTCCCTTCATTCTGCCAGTCTGATGGTCTGTATGTATACAGTATGTTTGTAGTAGGGGTGGGAATTGACTGAGACCTCACCACAAAATACTTCTGTGTTGAGACAACGTAATAAAATTCCCACCATTCGACATGTATAATGTTATTCCATACTGTGATTTTATTGTGATTCATTCCACATACACTGGTCACCATATTTGTTGCAAACGGTGAGATACATAATCCTGTTTACAAAAAGTCAGGATGCTGTGTAAAATGGAAATAAAAACAGAATGCAAAGATGTGCAAGTCATTTAAATCCTATATTCAATAGAAAATAATACAAAGACAACATCAAATGTTGAAACTGAAAATTGTTACAATTCCTTGAAAAATATATGCCCACTTTGAATTTGATGCCACCAACACGTTTCAAAAAAAGTTGGGACGGGGGCAAAAAAAGATTGGAAATGTTGTGTAATACAAAAAAAGAACCTGGTGTAATGTCACACAACTACTTAGGTTAATTGGCAAAAGGTCAGTAACATGAGTGGGTATAAAAAGAGCATCCCAGAGAGGATGAGTCTTTCAGAAGTAAAGATGGGGAGGGGTTCACAACTCAGTGAAAGATTGCGCAGGCAAATAGTGCAACAATTTAAGAATAACGTTTCTCAACATAAAATTGCAGAGTTTGGGGGTCTCATAATCTATGGTACATAATATCATTAAAAGACTGAAAGAATCCGGAGAAATCTCTGTATGCAAGGGACAAGGCCGAAAATCTAATTGGATGGCTGTAACCTTCGGCGGCACTGCATTAAAAACAGAAATGATTCTGTAGTGGAAATCGCTGCATGGGCTCAGGAACATTCCCGAAAACCATCGTCTGTGAACACAGTACGTCGCTGCATCCACAAATGCAAGTTAAAACCCTACCATGCAAAGAAGAAACTAGATAAACAAGATCCAGAAATGCTGCTGTGTTCTCTGGGCCCAAGCTCTTTTAAGATGGAATAAGGTGAAGTGGAAAACTGTCCTGTGGTCTGAAGAATCAAAATTTGAAATTATTTTTGGTAATCATGGACGCCGCATCTTCCGGGCTGAAGAGAGGAACGATCTGGCTTGTTATCAGTGCACAGTTCAATAGCCAACAACAGTGATGGTATTGGGGTGCATTAGTGCACATGGCATGGGTGACTTGGACATCTGTGAAGGCACCATTAATGCTGAACAATATATACAGGTTTTGGAGAAACATATGCTTCCCTTTCAGGGAAGGCCTTGCTTATTTCAGCAAGACAATGCCAAACCACATTCTGCACATATTACAACAGCATGGCTCTGTAGTAAAAGAGTGCTAAACTGGCCTGCCTGCAGTCCAGACCTGTCACCCATTGAAAACATTTGGTGCATTATGAAACAAAATACGACAAAACAATAAAATTTCTCTGGTTCAACAGTTGATATGTTTTCTTTGTACTATTTTCAATTAAACATAGGGCTAAATGATTTGCACATGGCATTCTGTTTTTATTTGCATTTTACACAGCATCCCAACTTTTTTGGAAACACTCGGTTGTATATATAGCATATTTTGATAAATTATGGAATTTAAAGTTTAAAAAAAAAAGTCCACATTTTTAAAATAAGATGGAGAATATGATTAGAAGGAAAAATACTGGAGTCTGTTAAAGGTAAAGTCAGCTAACTAGCAAAAAAGTTATATTGGGATTTTTTTTTTAAATGTATAATGCGATAAATCGTAATATTTCCCGATATGTAACGGTACTGATTTTCCCACCATCACTAGTGTGTAGTGCAAGACATTCACCTCCGCTCTCAGACAGTTTGCCGCGGTAGATCTTGTCTTCCACCACGTCGGTCCAGTAGAGGGCATTCTCGGCGAGGTGGAAGTCCAGAGCAATGGTGTTCCTCAGGCCAGGCACCAGCACACTGAACTCCCCCTTGTTCAGGTCTATCCGACGGATCTCATGGCGGTTGGAGAAGATAATGAAGGGCTTGAAAGGATCTGTGGAGAGGTAGGCAGTCATGTGGTCATGGTGATGTACTGGTGCCTACTGATGGATCCCAGCATCTACTACGCGCTCACTGCACCTAGAGCAAGTATACTGAATTTCATGCTGATTCCTTATTTTAGTCAGGGTTTAGGTCAATTCTAACTTGCCACAAGCACAAAAGCAACAAACTTACTGTTTCTGCAACAAATAAGCACTATTAGCAGCTATACATTTTTTTATAATGAAGTGCTTTAAACACCAATGGTACAGTCAGTGCCTATCCAAAATATTCATCCCAGCTTTAACAAGTCACATAGTTTGCTTTCAGTTTGCCTGGACCCAACCAATAACAGTAACACTGTAGTAACAGGGCATATGGAGCCTGAAACCACCATGGTATTTGGACATAAACACTACTACTCTGGGGCTAAATAAAATAGTAATACAGTTAGAATAGAAACCTTATCTCCTTTTTCCTCTCTCATAGCCTGCCTAGTCATTTTCCCGCTTTCTGTTCTAAAATATCTACTTTTACCTCAAGCGGTCTCCCCACACCAAACTCTGCCTATTGTCTAGAGCGTCACCCCCAGTCACACGTCTGCTAAATGTGGCCACTAAAACCACACATCTTCTTGCAAGTAAGCTGCATCCTCTTTCTCATAAACACTCTCTTTCTTCACCCGTTCTGTCCCCTGATTTCCGGGAAACCACAAAGCTTCCCGGAAATCTACCATACAGTTTGGTCTCCACCCGAAACCCCATCAAGGTATACCGTCATCATGTGTTGACCCCTCCCCCCCGCGCCGCTGCCTTTCAAACTCATGACCCTCAGGTGACTTCTGTTTCCCTCCTCTCCTGTCAATCCATATCCCTGTCTACGTCTACTCTCCCGTTTCTCTCTTTCTAACCACCCCTCTCCAGCTCCGCTAGTCTTTCTCTACAGGCAGTACATATGTATGCACACACATCTCCCTCTCCTCACCAGTGCTCTTGCAGTTTTCCTGATCCGGCTCCAGTTCCCAGCCCTTATAGCAGGAGCACTTGACGCTGAACTTGTCCTGTTCACAGCGCTGGCTGCACTTGAGGTGTTTGGCACAGAAGCTCTGGATCTGACAGGTCTTGTTGTCAGCGGCCAGCTCCATGCCGAGTGGACAGGAACACATC
The DNA here is from genome assembly GCA_016801175.1 of Esox masquinongy. NCBI lineage: Eukaryota > Metazoa > Chordata > Actinopteri > Esociformes > Esocidae > Esox > Esox masquinongy. The sequence continues at coordinate 7,274 of JACXGI010016951.1, forward strand.
ACACCTTCACCGGGGGCCACCGTACAGTTATGACTGCAGTCTCCGTTATCCAGCGAGCACAGGTCTGTGGGGAAGGGAGAAAGACTTGCGTTCCAGGAGGAGGTGACACTTCGCTCTCTTTCATAAAAGATAAATATTACTGTCACAACAGTGGCATGACTACACATTGTGTTATGACAGTTGATGTCAGCCTGGGTTAAATCACTGGTTTTTCCTCTGGCTCGCCAGCGTCCGCCATGGGATCCTTGTCCTGCATTGAATTCTGAGTAAGGTACTTGACTTACCACAGAGTTTCTCGTCGGAACCGTCGGGGCAGTCGTCAGTGCCGTCACACAGCTTCTCCGCGGGCAGACAGATGGTGGAGTCATTGGCACACACGTGGTGGGACAGTTTACACACCAGTGCCTCACAGTTGTCTTCATCAGAGTTGTCCTCACAGTCACTGTCCCCGTCACACACCCAGGCCTTGCTGATACAGCGTGCTGGGGACAGGTCAGAGGGCAAAGGTGAGAGAGCTGACCTCACAGGCAGACACTCTCCGCAACGTCAAGCACGCCAGACAGTTTTTCACCAAAGCTAAAAGTAAATCAAATCCTTTGACTCTTTATGATAACGCTGGACCAATCATTTCAACACTGTTACGTTTATGTCCATCAAATAACCCAGACTTCCATTCTCTCCCCTCTTCTGATCAACCATCCTCATTCTCCTCACCAGAGTCCCTGCATCCAAACTTGACAGCGGGGTCACACATGTGTGTAACGCCCTCGCAGTTCTTCTCGTCACTCAGGTCCATGCAGTCGGTGTCCCCGTCACAGCGCCAGCGCATGGGTATGCACAGACCATCCATACGGCACTGGAACTCATCAGTGTGACAGCCGCCAGGAGGGCGCGTGGCTGGGGAGGGAGAGTGCTTTTAACTCACTTGTGCCATTACGCTGAAAAACATGGCATGTGCGATAGGCCTCACAGGAGGTAGTAGGGGCTTGACAATGCTGTGAGACGAAGATGACACGCTCCATTCAAACACACTACACAAGCATTCACATCATTAACAAAATGCTGTCATTCACTACCTGGCATGGCTAAATATAAATGGAAATGAATAATCCAAAAAGCCCACAAGTCAAGGGTTGGCAGTGTTACAATGCCAGGGAGATGCAGAGAACTGATGGGTACAGCTTTCACACAGAAGCCATGGTCCAGTGGCTTAACCCAATCAAGGCATCTGTGATTATGGGAAACACTGAATGACTAGGAAATTAAAGGTACAGTGCTGTGGGAAAGTGGTTGCACGTTATTTTTTGCAAAATTTTCAACAAAAACATTTTCACTCAGGTTAACTTCAACAAAATGTTCATACTTACTTAATTTACTTATTGAACAAAGTTACACAACAGCCAATTCCCCTGTGTAATAAAGTAAATGTCTCCTTACATTTGAGTTTCAAACTCAGGTTTTTATTGGTTCTATGGACATGATAGGAAATCCACACTGCTGAGTATGTCTACAGCAGCCCTGTTAATTTGGATTGGGGCGTATTCCCTCCTCATCAAACTTGTTGTTGGAGACAGCGTGATACTAAACAAAACAATCGTGGGTGAATAACGGCTAAACTAAATAACAGGGTGGGTTGCAAAGATACATTTCCTACTTCTTCACCCTGTTTCTAAAAAAATCATCACCCTGTTTCTAAAAAGTACACTCAATCTTCTCAAAGTACAGCAGCAGTCAAACGTTTGGGCACACCTTAAGGGTAAATCTTTAATTTGGCTATTTTCCACATTGTAGAATAATAGTGAAGACTATGAAATAACACATTTGGAATCATGTAGCAACTAAAGAAGGTTTAAACATTTCAAAATACATTCAAAATTGTTCAAAGTAGCCACACTTAGTAGCCACAATCTTCAAAGTAGCCACATTTAGATGTGATGAAAGCTTTCAACACTGTTTGCATTCTCTCAACCAGCTTCATGAAGTAGTCACCTGGAATGCATTTCAATTAACAGGTGTGCCTTGTTAAAGTTTAATTTGTTTCAAATCTTTTTCCTTCTTTATGCTTTAGGGTGGGTATACAGAGGGTGACAAGGTAGAGTGGGAAGATCATCATTATATCAATACTGTAGTAGTCCATTTTATGTCTAAAACACCACAAATAAGCAGGGAAAACAACAGTACATCATTGCTTTAAGACGGTCAATCAATCTGGAAAATTTCAAGAACTTGGAAAATACCTCAAGTGCAGTCGCAAAAACTATTGAGTGCTATTATGAAACTGGCTCTCATGAGGACGGCCACAGGAAAGGAAGACTGACCTTTGCTGTAGAGGATGAATTCATAAGAGTTACTTCATAAGCCTCAGAAATCAGCAATTAACTGCACCTCAGAGTGCAGCCCAAATAAATGCTTCCCCCGAGTTCAAGTAACAGACACATCTCAACATCAACTGTTCAGAGGAGACTGTGAATCAGGCCATTATGGTCAAATTGCTGCAAAGAAACCACTAAGGACACATATAATAAACTGACTGGACTGTGCATCAGGTGTTTTTTAAGTAAAGCTCCCATTTGCACATATATGAATAAATTAATACAAAGGGGTAGAACAGGGCAGCATCCATTAGGAATGGACACCATCAAACAAACATCAAGACAAAAGTATCTGAACAGAGCAATCCACGGCCCATCACTTACAAAATCTTCACAAGGACCACAATGGGTCACAGAGACTCCTCTGTCAATCATGCTCAAGATGTCAACAATGGACAGACGCACCTGACATATCACACAACACTTTTAAACGCTACCTCACTTTTAAACACATATCCCTGATCTTTTTGTTGATTCTCCTTTGTCTAACCATAGATGGTATTTAAAGACCAGTACCATTTTATACTTTAAAAACCCATAGCTATTAATGTTTTTTAAAATCATGTTAGGAAATAGGTTATTGACACAACTAATACACACTAAACAATAAGAATAGAGAAGAGCACTATCTATCCAATCAGGTGAATCCTACTGTACCAAGTACCAAAACCATACTGTCTAGCCTACCCGCCCTCACATGCACTGTCTAGAGTAGACTGCCTCATTAATTACTGTTGACATGTTCTCCTGCATAATTGGAAAAGTGTATCTGGAGAACAATGCCCAATTTAAATGACTCTACACTAAACTGCTCATTCTTTTCCTTGTTTTCTAGTTCAGACATAAATAAACTGTTATCCTAGTGCAGATTTTTAGGAAGTTGCTGTCATTTGTAAAATGTTCAGCAATATTAAATTATTACTTTTATTATTATTATTATTATTGGGAAAAACAAATGTTTACAGGCATTAAAATAAAGTTATCTATTAACTTGTGTCAAAACATATCAGGCAGCCTTATGCAAACATGTACCAAAAACAATGGTACAGTACATGCAACGGGAAGAGTCGACAGACTGAAATGAAATAATGAATAATTACCAACATATTTTAATTGTTCACTTGGATTCATTTTATCTTATATTATATTTTTATTGAATATCTGAAAAGTTTCAGTCTAAAAATAATTTTAAATAGAGAATATCTGAAATGTGAAATTTTAGCATTTCAGTACATACTGGTTCCAATTTTCTATATTTTTCTCCAATTCAAAAGGATCTGAAATTGATTGTGATGCTCATCAAACTGAATCATCTGAACAAAATCGTAATACTGATACCATAACTTACAATAATATTTGTTCAACGATGCCACAAAGTCCCTGGGGCCAGTATTATTGTTTGTTCATCATGCTGAAATGATGTATCAGGGCCTTTGTTGAGACTGACAATTAAGATCATTTCAAATAATTTGATGACAGGAAAAAAAATCTATATCGGTACCATGACTTGGATGGGCTGTGTGTCACAAATGGTAAAACATCAGCATTTAGAAACAGTGTCAAGTGTGGGAAAAACTGTCTTGCTTGCTGTCATGTCTTGTCCATAGAATGCTTATAGGGTAAGGAAACCAATTAGCACTTTTTCAAACGTCTGGATTCCACTTCTCCCACTCCCTGTGAATTGTGGGTAATGCCAAACTACGTACCAGCCCATTAGCCAGGAAAAGTGGGGGTGAGAAGTGGCTGTGCTGGGATCCGAGTTCTCTAGTTACAGGCCACAGTGTAGGTGGCACATAAATATATGTTTATCCTAAACTCTACTGATAATTCATCATATTTAACTCGTCTGTTTCTTGCCAGTGACTATTTTGATTTTTGGTTCAGGTTGTTGGTAAAACATTTACTATTTTGCTTGGAGTTACAGGTGAGGTTTTATAGAATTCTTTAATAAAGAACCTAATCAGCAGGACAAAAAAGGGTTAGTGTTTTGAGTATAAATAGTGAGGTTGTTTCCCCAAGCCTTAATGATATGTTTGGAGACACTAGTAGGCTTACAAGCTAGATGGAGGAGGAAGGAGGGGGCAAAGTTGCGTTAACGATGTGTTTCTGACGTTACTACGCACTGCTGAACAAGGGAGCTGTTACGCATTCTACAGCTATCTATATACAGCCTGACCAAGGCAAAACAAAGTACTTTGGAAAAAAAATTATTACAAAGTCTGATTTCTAAATGTTTTTTCTGTCTAGACAGACAGCTATTTCTGATACTTCACAAAAAAAAAACATGCTAATCAACTGGCTTGTTCTTCTGTCAGGATAATTCGTAGTTACTGCACTTTGCCTTTGTAGGGCAGTATAAGCCCAGAGCATGTGGTAGACTAACCCTTCATTTGGGTGGCCGATAGAACAGGGTAATTGTCCTGGTTGGTGGGTTGTAGAGTTGCAAACCACACACTGTAATATAAGTGGCACCTGATTGGTGAGCTTCAAGGCTGACAAGGATTAGGTGGGTTCCGTTCTTCCACGCAGACACGTGTGGGTGACGAAGCTGACACGTACCCTGATTGGTGCAGTTGGCGTGGGTCTCATCACTGTAGTCTCCACAGTCGTTGTCGCCGTCGCACGTCCAGTAGTCGGGAATGCAACGGCCGCTGTTACACTTGAACTGAGCGCTGGAGCACGAGTGGCTGCAGCCGGCCTCATCGCTGTTGTCCCCACAGTCGTTGTCTGAAAGGCAGACCGAGTCAAACATCCAGCTCACAGCAGCCCTCCAGACAACACACAGACTAGAGGGGAAAACACCTCTATGTTACTGTCTACATACCTCATCATTAATATTAGCAGTGAAGAACACTGTCACTGTCAGTGAACTCACCAATCAGATATATCTTAATGTTTCACACTGTAAATAGCTGTTACATAACTATGGTTCACAAAGCAATTCCCGTTACTCTACATAACATAAAAGGCATGTAAAAGAGTACATTTACAACTGCATTTCAATGTCAGGAAAAGGAGAAGAGAGTAAAATAATCACAGAAACTGCATAGATCAAACCATGCACCATGAGTAAATGTACCAGGCATTGATACATTGAGCTTGGCAGCAGAGGAGAGGCTTCTGTAAACACTTCCATATCTAACATGGAGGTTAGTCTGGTGTCTCATCCTTAATAGTGCTCACTGTCTGATACATACAGTGCCTTTGGAAAGTATTCAGACCCCTTCACTTTCTCCACATTTTGGGGTGCTTCAGACTGAATTCATAATTGATCTGTTTTTGCTATCTATCAACACACAATACCCCATCAGGACAAAGCAAAAATATTTTGTTAAAGACCTGGCCTTTGTACAGTAGATCCTTTCATGTTCTGTCAGATTGAATGGGGAGCATTGGTGAACTACAATCTTCAGGTCTCCCCACAGAAGTCCAGTGGGGTTCAAGTCCAGGCTTTGGCTGGGCCACTCCAGGAAATTCACAGACATGTCCTACTCCTGTGTTGTCTTGGCTGTGTGCTTCGGGATCGTTGTCAAGCTGAAAGATAAATCTACGCCCCAGTCCGGGGTCCTGTGTGCTCTGGATCAGGTTTTCAGCTGAGTTACTTAGTTTGGCCCGACGGCTAGTTCTAGGAAGAGTCTTCATGGTTCCAAATTTCTTCCATTTCACAGTGATTTAGCCCACTGAGCATTTTTTTTTATAACCTTCCCCAGATTTACGCCCCAAACCAATTCTCAGAGGTTTATTATGGCTTGATTTTTGCACGGACATGCACTGCGGGGGACCTTGTATAGACAGGTGTGTGCCTTTCTAAATCATGTCCAATCAATTGAATTTGCCAGAGGAGGACTCAAATTCAAGGATGATCGGAGTACACATGATGCATCTGAGCTCAATTTGGAGTATCATGGCATAATGTTCTGAATACCCATGTAAATGAGATATTTCAGTTTTTAATCATCAGTAAACTGGCAAAAATGTATAAAAACGTGCACAACAAAATGTAGAGAAAGTGGAGGACTATGAACACTTTCTGAAGGCGCCGTACACTGTTGACAGTAAGTGCACTACGACAGATAGTGTGAAGTTCAACTGGTCCTTGCTGAATAATAAAACCATTACCCCACACCAAAGATGTTTTCACTGTCTTTCATACTTATCCAATTCCATTACAATGGAAACATTTTTTTCTCCAGCATTAGCTAAGTGAGCAGAAGCAGTAATAGCCTCCAGTATTGTCGGATGAGATTAACAATGAACTACTGTTAGATGGTAAAGCTGCTGTTAGTAAGGCTCCCTACTGTGGCATAACCCCCCCAACCCCCCCAACCCCACAGCGAGCCCTGGCTAGCCCCTAGCAGTTGCTATGGTGCATGTTGATCTATGCACTAACCGGTTGGTTCGGGACAATTCAACTCATCAGAGCCGTCCCCACAATCCTTGTCTGAAACAAAGAAACGAACGACAGACAACGGAGTGGGCGCACGCACTACAACAAAAACACAAACAACACACAAATGCAACAGCAAACTCAACAACAAATGCGACCGGCCAACGAGACGCAGACACACAAACATCCCCATCAAAGAGACAGGGATAAGCTGGAGCAAGAAGTCGGGAACCAGATGGCATGCATAGCAACAACACATGGATGATGGCAGAGAGACACGCTACGCCGGGGAGGGACACCAGAGTCAGCTGCTGGCCCATTGATGTCGAAGCACAATGTCATTACAGTCATCGAAAACCCCCAACAGGGATTGCATTTCAACATAACAATCATTGCCCTGATTACATTGGGATTACATGGGAACAGATTCCCTGAATTAAAACTTCAGGGACACACGACATAAAATCCCCCCAGCTTCTGGCCACCTGATGCTGACACCTGCCGTACGAGCTCACAAACACACACATCACGCCCGGGGAGATCACCGAGGTGGAGCGGAGAGACTCACCATTGTCGCAACGCCAGTTGATGTTGATGCAGCGTCCGTTATTACACGTGAACTGGGTGAGAGGGAAACAGGTGGGGTAGGCTGGAAGAACACCGAGAATGAGAGCGGGAACAGGAGAGAGAGAGCGCCAACGCACTACATCACCAGCATAGTTCACAGGGTTTCAGTCACTAAGAGTGCTGTGTTTAGCCCATCCTGGGGATAATTCATCTACGCTGCGCTACAGGCATAACGGAAACATAACGGGCAAACGAGATGGCGAGAAACGTCACCCACCACATGACGCCGGCTCGTCCGAGCGGTCCCCGCAGTCGTCGTCAAGGTCACACGTCCAGGAGATGGGGATACAGCGACCGCTGGCACACGAGTACTGGTTGGGGGGGCAGGTGCGAGCTGAAACAGTGGGAAGGGTATTGACATCACCAAACAGTTCTCCTCAGGAGAATGACTCCAACAGGATGTCAATAGACTGCCCTTTAAATGATTGCAAAAGAAGTTAGATTCATGGGAAATGACAAATGACATTTTGAGGGTGTAAGGAGCATTGGGGGGGGGGGGGGG
>JACXGI010016952.1:0-14744 GCA_016801175.1 Esox masquinongy
GTCTGCACCTTAAACACAACGTTAATATCTAACGGTTCCACTCAGACGTCTGCACCTTAAACATAACATGTTTAGAAAGTTGTATGTTTAGAACATGTTCATAAAGGATTAAGTTTAGGGCTAAAGTCGGGTTTAGATACATTAAGCATAAGAATTGATGGGCTAAAGTCGGGTTTAGATACATTAAGCATAAGAATTGATGGGTTAAAGTCTGGTTTAGGTTCTGGAAAGGCTTGAAACAAAAAAATTGGAAAGTGACAGCATATAATTGCAAATAAGTGGGAGCACATATAATAAAAATATATCTTTCCACGGATTTAAACCCAAAAGCTTTTAAGTTAATCCACCAGCAACTGTCCACCATTCCACTTCAGTGTGCCCCATGCCCAGAAAACAGGCCGCCTAACACGTGTAATCTGGCATATTTTACCACATATTTTATTTGGAGTTGTGGAAGCTCAGTTGTTTGTTAGTCCTTCTAAAAAGGTGGCTGCTTCTTCAAAAATGTAAAATGTGATCTTTGTAACCCACCTCTCTCCACTCCATTCCTCCCTTACTCCCACACACACACCCAGACACACACACACACACACACACACGTCGCATGCTGAACCAACTGTCACCAGATGTTGGCATATCAAAAGGTGTCGCTCTTTATAAAAATGAACTTTCAACTCTTACTTTCCACACTTCACCAGCCCCTCCTCCATGATCCCAAAAGAACACTGTAACTTTTAACCCCCTGAATCTGAACACTGCCCACAGCTACAACTTTAACAGACCAACAAACTGGCTAAGACCCAGATCTCCAACCCAAATGGCAGCCTGTTTCCAGTGTGCTCTGGTCACAGTAGGGCACTACATAGGGCAAATGGTTCCATTTGCACAGAGCAATGAGTACACAGTCCGGCCCAGTGGCGTCTCACTCTCTCTGGGGAGTGTGGTGGGATGGGGACCCTGTAAAACTTTACTGAGGAACGCCTGTGTGTACGCATGGTAGTGAGAGCGCGTGTGCGTATGTATGTTTGTGTGTGAGTAGCGTGACGTGGGAATGGCTTAAAGCCTCATCTCCAATAAAACACAGTACAGCCGGACTACATCGGCATTAAAACTACAGAAAACAGGGACTCAGCACAGCCCACTACAGACAGACTGGTGGATTATATTCACTACTGACAGACTGGTGGGTTATATTCACTACTGACAGACTGGTGAGTTATATTCACTACTGACAGACTGGTGAGTTATACTTCCTACTGACAGACTAGTGGGTTATATTCACTACTGACAGACTGGTGAGTTATACTTCCTACTGACAGACTGGTGGGTTATATTCACTACTGACAGATTGGTGGGTTATATTCACTACTGACAAATTGGTGGGTTATGCTGAAAACCAGCAAAGGTCAGGGAGACAAAGTCATACAACACTGGGAAAAAAATGTCATGTTATAAGAATCATGTGAATAATAACCTCATATCCACTGATGTCAGTGGCTCAGTCCTAGAATTCATTAAGGCAGAGGAATAAAGTGCCGCTATAAAACTGCTGGATAAAGAAACGACGGTGACGTTGAACTGGCTGGAGAGTGTAGCTTTGACAACTCTGGAGAGTGTAGCTTTGATACCTCCGGATGAAATAATACTGGATCAACTCTGGAGAGTGTAGCTTTGATACCTCCGAATGAAATAATACTGGATCAACTCTGGAGAGTGTAGCTTTGATACCTCCGGATGAAATAATACTGGATCAACTCTGGAGAGTGTAGCTTTGATACCTCTGGATGAAATAATACTGAATCAACTCTAATAAGAGCAATTCATTAACAAGGCTATTAAAATCAATCATTCAAACAGTGACGCTGAGATGGTCGCAGATGGTGACACTTGGCCATGTTCCGGGGATCTCTGCAGACTGGCCCTATTCAGGGTGTCTCTGAAGACTGGCCCTATTCAGGGGGTCTCTGAAGACTGGCCCTACTCAGAGTTCTCTGAAGACTGGTCCTATTCAGGGTGTCTCTGAAGACTGGTCCTGTTCTGGGGGTCTCTGAAGACTGGTCCTGTTCAGGGGGTCCTGAAGACTGGCCGTGTTCAGGGGGTCCTGAAGACTGGTCCTGTTCTGGAGGTCTCTGAAGACTGGCCCTGTTCAGGTGGTCTCTGAAGACTGGCCCTGTTCAAGAGGTCTCTAAAGACTGGTCCTGTTCTGGAGGTCTCTGAAGAATGGCCCTGTTCAGGAGGTCTCTGAAGACTGGTCCTGTTCTGGGGGTCTCTGAAGACTGTCCCTGTTCAGGGTGTCTCTGAAGACTGTTCCTGTTCAGGGGGTCTCTGAAGACTGGCCCTGTTCAGGTGTCTCTGAAGACTGGTCCTGTTCTGGAGGTCTCTGAAGACTGGCCCTGTTCAGGGCGTCTCTGAAGACTGGCCCTGTTCAGGGAGTCTCTGAACACTTTGTTGTTCAAAGGTTTAGGTTTGCCGATGGTATAACCTATGAAGGTTGTAGTTGTAGATGCCATTCCTCTTAGTCTACAGTATATAAAAAAGAATAAACAGATTGTCCTGACCAGAGACTGACAAGAAGTTTGGTTGTGTGGATGCTACATTAAACATACTGTACATCCAAGAAGCCAACTGGATTTAACTACATATGCTCTTTTAGAGACAATCTAAGAGACAAGTAAGACAGTCTTCTAAACTACAGTTAATTTTCACTATGTTACGCTCCTAACAGCTTGTTGGAAAAGCTCTCAAATAAGGACATCTGAGAAGGAAGTCAGCTGTCCTGAACAGAGTAAACGAATAAAGTCCTGAACTTGTAAGGCACTCATATTCCTCAGGGTGAGCCCTGCCTTGATTTAAAGTTTGAAAAAATAAACCTGGTCATTTTCTATAAATGCCTGCAGAGATGGGAGAAGCTCCTCAGGTTTGTTCGTACAGCCACAGTAAAGCTGTCTGCTTTCAATATTGTTCCACAGCATCTGCCAAGCTGTACAAAAGACTGTACACCTGGATCAACAACACTCCATCTCACCATCTCCTTCCTTGTCTTTCTCTCTCTGTCTCACTCTTTGCCTTTCACTCTTTCGAAGGATACTCTATGCTGTGTGTGAGAGAAAGAGAGAAAGAGGAAGAAAGGGAGAGAAAAAATCACTTCCTTGGCTTGTCTATTCACCTCACAATTAGGTTCACAGGACTTACACACACACACCCACACACACACTTTCACAAACACACACACACACACACACACACAATGATGTACCGGAGACACAAAACCACACACACTGACACACCAGAACTACAGAACCACAAGCCCACCCACCCAAAATCCCCTCCCTATTCCAAGCAGAGCTACAGCTAGGCCTCAGTAATGTGCATCCCCTCAGTGAGACCCTGACAGTACTGACCCAGCCCACCTCACTGGAATCCAACCACAGTTTAACACAATTCTGGATAATGTGCTGTTGTTTGAAGAGAGGCCGCAGAACATACAGTTTCTTAAAGGGATGCTGAAGAAGATTCTGTCATCTGAGGGAACGCTGTAGAAAGTTATTTGAGCGAAAGCTGTTGAATGTACAGTTGTTTCAGGAGATTTTGTGGAAGGGAGTCGTTTAATGTGATGCCTTTCTTAATATACAGTTGTCTGAGGAAATGTTGTAGAAGAGAATTGTTTATAGCCTGGTTGAACCGACCTATATCCCTCACACCACTGGGAGAGCTGCGACTCACTTGTCTGGACAGGAGCGTAGCGTAAAGGCAATATTTGCTCAGAAAATGTGCGGACATTTTGATTGGTTTTAATTTACTTGCTATTTGCATGCTCAACACCACAATCAACTTCATCAATTTGCTACGCCAAATTTTTTGGAAGTAAACATGACAGTTTGGTTCCATTGGGCTGTGCTTTAGTAAAAAATAGATCATGAAATGGGGGTATTGGACCAGTGGTGCACATCGCCTTGTGACAGCCGGTTGACGCTGTTTAAGGCAATGCTGCTGAATACACAGTTGTTTCGGGGGGTGGGGGGATGGATGTTCTGGTTTTTGGTTCTACCTAGTAGTTAATTAAACTCCCATTGTGTTCCCAGAGGAGAGTCATTTGAGGAGATGCTGTAGAGGAGAGTCGTTTGAGGAGATGCTGTAGAGGAGAGTCGTTTGAGGAGATGCTGTAGAGGAGAGTCGTTTGAGGAGATGCTGTAGAGGACAGTCATTTGAGGAGATGCTGTAGAGTACAGTCATTTTAGGAAATGCTGTATAAGAGACAGTTATTTGAGGGGATGCTGTAGGAAATAATTGTTTGAGAGGATGTTGTAGCAGTACATGTAGATATATCAATACCGAAAATATATATTTTGAAGTCAGTTTAACTGAAAACTTTGTCAATGTTTCTTCTCTTTCTCTCTCTCTTTTTATCTCTATTTGTTTCTCTCTGTCTCTATTTGCCTCTCTGTCTCTATTCCTCTGTCTGTCTTTTTATGTCTTTTTCTCTCTGTCTCTGTCTTTGTATATCCTCTCTCCTCTGTCTTTCATCACAAGAGGGTAGAGTTTCTACAGTTATTGGCAGGTACACAAACACATGACTTCAAACAGCTTTTCCTTCTTCACTGACTACAGTATTAGAGTGGTACTGGGGCCAGGACAAGTAAAACATATACAACCCATTTGCCGCCCATGTGTGTGTATGTGCGTATGTGTGTGTATTTGTGTGTGTCTGTTTATGTGTGTGTCTGTGTGTGTGTGTGTATTTGTGTGTGTCTGTGTATGTGTGTGTCTGTGTGTGTGTGTGTGTGTATTTGTGTGTTTTGTGTGTGTCTGTGTATGTGTGTGTGTGTGTGTGTTTCGTGTGTGTATGTGTGTATTTGCATGTTTGTGTGTGTCATGCCTCGTTAGAGACAATTCCAATCTAATAATTTATTTGGTCCACTCCCAGAAGCCACTCTGTTCATTACATCAGACATTGTAGTCAGTACTCTTTCTTTCCTTTATCTGACATCCTTTTGATATGGTAGCAGTTTGCATTGTTTCCTAGGCCTACATGTGTGTAGCTTTCAGAAGTTTTATCTTAGCGGTCATGGCAGAAAGGTATGTTCTTTTTCTCTCTCTCTGTGTGTGTGTGTGTGTGTGTTCCGGTTGCCTTACTGAAAGGGTGATCCTGTTTCTGTCCCTTACACTGGTTAAATCCATGTGTGACTCTGCCAGCAACCTGATCTCACAGTTTAATGTAGATTTTGATGAGTTATGGATAAACGTCTATTTTAGACCTATCTTGCATTATTTCATGTGGTGTCAGGTTTTGTGATGCGTAATCTCGATATTTGCACTTCAGGCATTAACTCCGATTAATGCCTGATGGATCTTCCAACTGCTTTGTCTGCATAGGGCTTTGTGTTTCTGTCTAAATGATGAGAACCCCCTGCGGCAAAAACAGCTTCTTCCCCTTGAGTTGCTGAAACTACACAACAGAAAACACCCAGATACAGGCCACACATTTTAATACGTCGACGCACTGCAAGACTACCCATGAGCGCTGACATGGAGCTCTATCTCGCTGGCCTTTTTGGCTGGTGGAGTTTGTGTGTGTGTGTGTGTGTGTGTGTGTGTGTGTGTGTCTATGCACCCTCCCTGGGATGGAAACATTGGTTCTGAGGGCTAATTTGTCCAATATAACATGGTAAAATGTTCTGTAGACAACGATCAACCCAATTAATTTCCTTGACTAAAACTTATACAAGTTTGGTAAAATTAACTCTGGGTTTATTTTTCCAATTTGATTATCAGTCAACCTCAATTATGGAGAAAAAAAAATACAGTATGGAGAGAATTTAATATAAATATGTGTTCTCTTTACCGCACCCACTCTGTTACTGTTTTGTTTCTCTCTCCCTCTTTCTCTGTCTCCTTTCTTTCTCTCTCCCTCCCTCTTTCTCGCTCTCTCTCCCGCTGTCCCTCTTTCTCTCTCTCCCTCTCTTTCTCTCTCCCTCTTCATCTCTCTTCCTCTCTCTCACCCTCTTCTCTCTCTCTCTTCCTCTCTTCTCCCTTCCTCTCACCCTTTGGTCTTTCAACACTAAATGATGATTTTGATACCTGGGTTTTCCCCAAAGTTTCAATTGATTATAATCTGGATGCTCAATCTTGATTAAAATCTGGATGGTCACTCATTCTTGATTATAATCTGAATGGTCAGTCTTGATTATAATCTGGATGCTCAATCTTGATTATAATCTGGATGGTCATTTAATCTTGATTATAATCTGGATGCTCAGTCTTGATTAAAATCTGGATGCTCAATCTTGATTTTAATCTGGATGCTGAATCTTGATTATAATCTGGATGGTCACTCAGTATTGATTATAATCTGGATGCTCAGTCTTGATTATAATCTGGATGGTCACTCAGTATTGATTATAATCTGGATGGTCACTCAGTATTGATTATAATCTGGATGCTCAGTATTGATTATAATCTGGATGCTCAGTATTGATTATAATCTGGATGGTCAGTCTTGATTATAGTCTGGATGGTCACTCAATATTGATTATAATCTGGATGCTCAGTCTTGATTATAATCTGGATGGTCACTCAGTCTCCAACCTTCCACTACAGAGAATATATTTTATGCTCAGGGATTTCACAATGGGAGATGTTTTCATGGATGTACTGGAAGAATCAGGGTTTGTGTTCAATTCCATTTAATTTCCATTCAGTTTCAGTACAATGCATTTCTCAACTCCAGTTGTCCTGATATGTTTACCTGGAATTTGGTTCACTTTCTGAACTGACTGGAATTGAGGTGTCCTGGATCCCAGCCCTGATAACAACACTGCAGGTGTCTATCTGGGAGTTGTGGAGTCACTTCATTTTGCCAGGTTAGCAGACCAGTGTTCAGAGGTGATGTGGAGGGTGACGTTGTTTTGTCTGGAAGAAGAGGGAGGCTGATGGGATGGGAAGCAGCGGTTGATACGGGCGTCTACCCACATGTTACGTCAACCGTTCGGGCAACAGGAGGCAGGAAGCGTCTGATTTGGTGAAAACTTGTTGAAATGCTTTGGTATAGTGGTACGCACCGTTTCCATTCATGATTTTGGACGATGCTAATAATGCTAATTCAGGACTGGGACAGAGCTGAATAATGGATTGTTTTAAAAAATGACTATGTGCCTTCAGGAACAACTCAGGGTAAGTGGACTTTTACCCAAATATGATTTTTGACTAGCAACAACTACCTAGCTTTGGTGGAAAATACATCACATTGCGCTTGCTGCGTTGGTTAGCAACATCCCTTTAGTTTTACATAAAGTAGCTGTGACCATCTGAGTAGCTGGTTTACTAAACGTCAGTAGGCTTAGCCAGATATTCTAGCTTTTGTGAAAACATTTTTTTGTAAATACTCATCATTAGTGAACAAAACAGCTTAGCTAAAATATTTATATTAGATCTTGCTCATCAAAGATTGTCAGCATAATTTTGGTTGGAGATTTTGGTTATTGAAGCCTTTGTCAGGCAATGAACCTCAAGGGTACCACAACACCGGCATACACCGCGTCAGACCTGTGAATAGAGAGTTAGGCCCATTCAGGTCCTGCTGGCATTCCAGAGTTTTCAAACCTATGAAGACACCACAACATAGTAGGCTCTGGACTACGATCCACATCCACCTGAATGCTAATCACAAAAAACATGGTTAATTTTGCGGGTGTTTTTGTCTTATTTATACACAAGGTCATTTCTTAGGGAGGTAGGGTGAGCCTCTCTCATATTCTCACATTGCCAACATTTGTTAAAAACAAAACGCTAACAAGGCGGCTGCTCTAAATCCGAGCCAAACTCACTTAACAAACAAACGCTGCATATTAGAACCACATTCCTGTTTGTCTTGTGTAAACAACTTGTCATTTTACCACAGAACAGGTATACAGTGTAACCGACATGATAATTCTTTGACATTCAGTCATGTTGGACAGATGAGTAAATGTTGGCAAGCCCTGATGCATGTCTACATCCATCCATCCTGCTGGCCTACATCCTAGGATACACATCGCTCCACCACAACAGGAGCAACAAACAGCTCAGATTCAGTGTGTTCCAGGGTTAATGTGTGGTTAGGGTGTGCTTGTTGTGGGAGTTCTACATGGTTAAACACATCCCCATGAAAAGGCAAGGGTGTACTAACCCCACATAACCCCATGTAAAAGCAAGTTGTGTACTAACCCCAAATATCCCCATGTAAATGCAGAGTTGTACTAACCCTCAACAACCCCAAGTAAAGGCAGGGGTGTACTAACTCCACACAACCCTGGTAAAGGCAGGGAAGTACTAGTCCCACATAACTCCATGTAAAGGCAGGGGTGTACTACCCCACACAACCCTGGTAAAGGCAGGGATGTACTAACCTCATATAACCCCATGTAAAGGCAGGGGTGTACTAACCCCACATAACCCCATGTAAAGGCAAAGGTATACCAACCTCACAAGCTCATGTAAAGGCAGGGGTGTATTATCCCCACACAATCCCATGTAAAGGCAGGGGTGTACTAACCCCACACAACCCCATGTAAAGGCAGTGATTTGGATTTGTAAAATTGAGTTGCCTTTGTTAATGAATGTGGTTGGAATGTAGCTCAAATATCCATGCATCCAAAAAGGTTTTTAAAATAATTCACACAAACTTTTTCACATGATCATAGGTGGCCTGTTCCTGTTCCAAGCCTGTTGCTTGACAAAGGGCCTGTTCCCACCCCGATCCTGGAAACACCTATAAACATAGTAATCGTTTCAATGATTAAACTGTAGAGGCAGGCAGTGAATCACCTGATGTGTGTTCACTGTAGTTGTGTGTGCCTGAGTTGTGTGTGTGTGTGTGTCAGGAGACACCTGTGTTCCATCAGGATGTCATTAGAGCATGGAGAGTCCTCCGTGATTCTGCTCACTTCCTGTTTCTGATTTGTGTTTCAATGTGTGTGTGTGTGTGTGTGTGTGTGTGTGTGTGTGTGTGTGTGTTTGGGTGTTTGTGCGTAGGTGGGTGTGTGAATAAGAGGAAAGGGTGTGTGTGTGTGTGTGTGTGTGAAAGGGATGTGTGTGTGTGTGTGTGTGTGTGTGGAAGGGATGTGTGTGTGTGCGTGTGTGTGTGAAAGGGATGGGTGTGTGTGTGTGTGTGTAGAAGGGGGCTTCAGGTCTCTCTTGTTTTGTTTTAATCAGTTCTGCCTGTGATCACACAGCTCAGAGTTGGCAGGAGATGAGACTAGAGATGTAGAAAGCACTTCCTCTCTCTCCTGTTCTCTGTCACTCTCTCCCTTTTACTCTCACCCTCTTTTTCTCTCCCTCCCTCCCTCTCAGTGGACTGGGCTGCCTGACTAAAGGTAGAAGTGTTAAGGAAGAGGAGTGGAGAGGAAGTGATCTCAGTAGCCCCGGTGTCCTGGGGCCAAATCGCTGCCCTCTAATTAACCACAGCGTGGCCCCTTCCCAAACACACCTAGCAGGGCACCAGCCAGAGTGTGCGTGTTTGTGTTGCATACGCCACCACCCACATCAGAGGCTGAGAGGCACACTGTGTTTGTGTGTGTTGCCAACACCTCCACCCATGTGAGAGGGTGTGAGGGACACCGTGTGTGTCCATGATTACATTGTGCATACGGGTGCCCCTGGTCAGTTCCTGGTGCAGCGTCCTACCACATTGTGCGTACGGGTGCCCCTGGTCAGTTCCTGGTGCAGCGTCCTACCACTGCTCTCGCCGTATGTCTTGTTGGAGTGTCTGCCGAAACCACCTGGCTGAGAACTTAACGCCCCAAACCATGTTGCCATGGCGTCACATCATCATCACACTGCCGCGTTTTTCCTGGGCTAGGAAATACCTTCCAGATGAAAAGGTAACACCAAATGTGTGTTTTTGCGTGTTTGTCTGTGTGTGTGTTTGACTGCATGCGTGGGCATGTGTGTTTTGCGTGTTTTTATGAATGTGTGTGTGTGTGTGGGGGGGGGGGGGTGACCATGAAGTGCAATCCCTCTGCAATAATCCACCTCCACTAAGCTTTCTTTGGCCAGCAGAGTGGAACACCATCATGCTAGTTACTACACACTCCTCTAGATTTACTGTGTGTGTGTGTGTGTGTGTGTGTGTGTGTGTGTGTGTGTGTGTGTGTGTGTGTGTGTGTGTGTGTGTGTCTGTGTGTCTGTGTGTGTGTCTGTGTGTGTGTCTGTGTGTGTGCTGTCAGTGAAAGCTTTCAGACCACCACCTCTCCAGTCCCATAGTGCCATGGTGTAACTGACTCTCTCATGGAGTTGGTGAGTGATGCCGTGCCAAGCCCACCCACACCTGATGATCCGTGGACCAAACCAAGGAGACAGGAGGGGGACTCTGAAACGTCACACTGTTCCCTATGTAGTGAACTGCTTTCCAGCAGAGACTCTGGCCAGGAGTGTTACAATACATAGAGTACTGAGTGCTTCAGAGCCACACCAGAGGATCACTGCTTAAGATATTAGACCCAGTCCACAGTCACCTAGCGTGCACATCTTAGACCCAACTTTACAGACAGACAGGCAGACAGACAGACAGGAAGACAGGCAGACAAGCAGGCAGGCAGGCAGACAATATTTTGGTATACCCTTACTAAGGATTGTCTCTTAACAGTTTGATGTTTCCATTGGCATCACACTTCAAACTTTAAAGACTGCAGACGCCATTTTATAATTCTGTGGTTACTACATAATTTGGCATTCATCTATAAGTCCTCTCTCCTCAAAAGCTTTTCTCTTCTTTTTGGAGACGAGAAGCTCTTCACCACCAGTGCAGTTTAATGTAGGTGACAAGAGACTTGAAGAATGAAGGGAGGGCATTTGTGAGAAATTAACATATTTTTCTCTGGTCTGTGTTGCAGTTCTGATGCAAGTGGTGGCTGACAAACACTCCCAAATTGTGTTAGTTTGACCAGTTTTAAATGAATAGGGTTTAAGATCAACATTAGCGATTGTTGCTAAACTGAAATAAGGATAAAAAAAATAATTTAGGAATTTTATTGAGTTTTCAGAATGTGCACAAAATAAATAATTTGAAAAAATTGAGAAATAGTTTTTTAATGCATTGAACCCTCTTATCAGGAATACTTCTAAAATTGTGGAAATCTGCATTTGATGTACTGCCATTACATAAAGGAGGGGATTTTAATGATCTACGTAACTACTGTCCCATATCAAGGCTCTTGAATCCTTTGCAAAAGGGATCTTGAATCCTTTGCAAATGTGCAACTTAGTGCTTTTTCATCTGTGAACTCCATTTTGAATTTGCATCAATCAGGGTTCAGACCAGGACACATTACTATTACTGCAAGCCCATCTGTTTTAAATGATATTGTCACTGCTTCAGTTGCTGAGGTGATTTGTATCTTCCTGTTTGGAGAAAAATGATTTGATATAGTTGATCATTCAATCCTATTAAATGGACTGGCTATTATGATACATATTATAATCCACATTTGTTTATGTACTTAAATAGGTACCTGAGGATTTGTTTTTGGGACCATTGTTGTTAACACTGTATGTGACACTGGAAGTCTTGTTAACGCTGTACATGATATTGGAAGACTTGTTAACACTGTGCATGACACTGGAAGCCTTGTTCACACTGTACATGACACTGGAAGCCTTGTTCACACTGTACATGACACTGGAAGTCTTGTTAACACTGTACATGACACTGGAACTCTTGTTAACACTGTACATGACACTACGTCTTGTTAACACTGTACATTACACTGGAAATCTTGTTAACACCTGTACATTTGTGTTAAATGTAAATATAACTGTTTATGCTGTTCTCTAGTACTCACAATGTCGACCCTTTGAACCTTCATATTTGCAAACTCATTTGATACACCTCTGTAGTGCTCTATATAGGGCATGAAGGGATGCTTGGGAGTTAACCCAGGTCTTTGTTTGATAGGGTGAAAACATTGTGGAAACGTGTCCAAACAAGTGTTAGGCCACTGAGCAACACTTTAGTGGTTGAATTTGTCTTCGGTGTCGTACAACCAGAGGAGTTGTTATGTGCTCGCAGGGCGAAACACGGCTGTGTTTTCAGTGTTTTGAGTCGGGCCTTGCTGGATGATGTTTACTGTCAGGGATTAGTGCCATACCGTCAACTGTCAGGGATTAGTACCATACAGTCAACTGTCAGGGATTAGTACCACGCCGTTAACTGTCAGGAATTATTACCATTACCGTCAACTGTCAGGGATTAGTGCCATACCGTCAACTGTCAGGGATTAGTACCATACAGTCAACTGTCAGGGATTAGTACCACGCCGTTAACTGTCAGGAATTATTACCATTACCGTCAACTGTCAGGGATTAGTACCATACCGTCAACTGTCAGGGATTAGTACCATACCGTCAACTGTCAAGGATTAGTACCATACCGTCAACTGTCAGGGATTAGTACCATACCGTCAACTGCGCTCGGAGAACTGTGGACACGCTGCACAGGTAGTCGCTGACGTTGACCAGAAAGAAAGACATTCACAGGTCTGTATTACGTCAGTTAAACATCATATTGAAAAAGTGATAATGTCACTTAACCCGGAGGTCGACATTCAAGACAAGGCAGTTCAGCGGTTAAATGCAAACAGTAGCTTTGGTGGGGATTACAGTTTGTTTTTTGAAGAGTGTTAATGAAAGACATTTGGATGGTAATCTGAGGGAGTTAAGACGGCTGACCTGGGAAAAGGTCTTCGGGGAGTAATAGTGGATCAGATATCTGATAACAATCCTTTAAGTGGAAACAGGGGCCCTGGACAGTGTATAGACACAGCCATAGACCTGGACTGGGACAGTGTATAGACACAGCCATAGACCTGGACTGGGACAGTGTATAGACACAGCCATAGACCTGGACTGGGACAGTGTATAGACACAGCCATAGACCTGGACTGGGACAGCGTATAGACACAGCCATAGACCTGGACTGGGAAAGCGTATAGTCACAGCCATAGACCTGGACTGGGACAGTGTATAGACACAGCCATAGACCTGGACACATTTCAGCTTGGAGTACATGTATAGAAATTAGATGTATTCAGTGGAACAAGAGTTATCGTTCAAGACAATGATTTACCTGTTTGGTTTATTGTATTTCTATGCATTTTATCCTATCTTTTGTACCGCTGTCTGGTCTGGCTCTACTTGTTAAATCACTGACCGCAATATTTTATATATTGTTTATATATTTATATATATGGTGTTCAAATCATTCGTGGTAGTAGACAGGGAGCTGATTTCAGTTACTTCTTGGAATCAGCATCCATAGAGACAATATGAACCCACTGCATGTTCTGAGTGGTGGCTGTTCTTGAATGTGATTGAGACGTCACACATCAGTGTTTATCCTCTGAATTAGTGAACTTTTAACTTTTACAGTAGTTTAAGTGCTGAACTCATACGGTTTCAATACATCTTTCTTTTCTATCTTTTAAACACTTTAAATAGTCCTGCTCTGAAATTAAAGCAGCCTTTTGAATCTGGATTTATCTTCTTAATGTGTTTATGCCAAGTACTCAGACTTGGCTTCTGTGTGTCTGTGTATGTTTCTGTGTGTGTTAGATCGAGCATAAATAACATTTAATCAACAATGAAGAAGCTTGTCATTCCAGAGGCCTCAAACAGGAGATCAATGGATGACATACGCACACACACCCACACACACACACACATACACACTGATACACACACACACACACACACACACACACATACAGAAACCACTTCCAGTCAACCTTCTGTCAAAGTTCCAATATGTCTGCATCATGATGTCCACAGTCACTACATTATAATATATAGAGTACTAATTAACAGCTACTACAGCATTATAATATACAGAGTACTAATAAACAGCTACTCCAGCATTATAATATACAGGGTACTAATAAACAGCTACTACAGCATTATAATATACAGAGTACTAATAAACAGTTACTACAACATTATAATATACAGAGTACTAATAAACAGTTACTACCACATTATAATATACAGAGTACTAATAAACAGTTACTACCACATTATAATATAAAGAGTACTAATTAATGCTTTCTACAACACTGTAATATTCGGAGTACTAATTAATGGTAACTACAACATTATAATATACAGAGAAGTAATATACTGTTACTACAACATTTTAATTTAAAGAGTACTAATTCATGCTTACTAAAACAATACAACATGCAGAGTGCTAATTAATGGTATCTACAACATTATAATATACAGAGTACTAATCAATGGTTATTACAATCTGACAATATAATGATTTCTACTTCACTGTGAGCCTAAGCTATACCGTGACAGTACCATGACAATACCATAACAATACTGTGACAATACTATGAAAATACCATAACAAAACTGTGGCAATACCATGACAATACCATAACTACTGTGACAATACCATGACAATATTGTGACAATACCATGACAATACCATAACAATACTGTGACAGTGCCATGACAATACTGTGACAATACCATAACAATACTGTGACAATACCATGACAATTCCATAACAATACTGTCACGTCCCCGCCTCCGCGAGCGCGCAGCAGAGGGCGCCCGCGCCCTTGAGTCTCAGTGCACACCAAAGCACACACCTGTCACCAATCACCAAATCACACACCTGTCCCCAGTCACCTCATCAGCACGCAGATTTATACAACTCCCTGCCACTTCTCCCCTGCCAGATCAATGGTTCATGTTTACATGCCACA
>JACXGI010016954.1:0-15152 GCA_016801175.1 Esox masquinongy
TGTGTGTGTGTGTGTGTGTGTGTGTGTGTGTGTGTGTGTGTGTGTGTGTGTGTGTGTGTGTGAGAAAAAAATTAAGAGACCACTGCACCTTTTTTTTCTCCTTTCCATAAAAGTTGAAAAGGAAAGTTTTGAGTGAGGGACAGAAGCGTTCAATTTGCAGTGGTCCCTTGATTTGAACCCTTCTGCTTCTCACTCAAACCCTTCCTTTTCAACTTTTTTTGTAAAGGAAACAAAAATGTTCATTGGTCTCTTAATTTGGTCCAGAGCTGCATGTGTGTGTACATACATACAAAATCAGAAAATAAACAGAAATGTTGTCGAATTTATTGTCACCTGAGAATGTGGTAGGACAGCCTTTGGCCAAATTAACCAGAATTGAGCACTTTCCATAACCATGATTAAGCTTCCTGTACTTTTCTACTAGTGGAAACAGGACCAGCAAGGTCTCTGGAGAGGAAGATTATCTATGCTTGGCTATTACCTTATCTGACCTTTCTGGCAATTTTCACTACAAAATGCAACACAAAAAAGAAGTATTAGTCCTTTTCTCTATTCAAGCTGGTTGAATGAGTGATTTTCATTTCACATTCATTTGGTGTTTCTCAGCTATCGGTTTTGGGCCCATTATTGTTCTCATTATATATGCTGCCTCTGGGTGATCACAATGTCAATTTTCAATTTTCACTGTTATGCTGATGACACACCGTTATATATTTCGATCAAGCACGGAGAAGCATCAAAATTAGCTACTTTGGAAGCATACGTTTCAGATATTAGGAAGTGGATGACAGAGAACTTTTTGCTTTTAAACTCAAGAAAAACAGAAACGCTCGTATTAGGACCCAAGAAACAAAGAGCTTTGTTGGCAGATCTCACTGTGAACCTCGACGGCTGTATGGTCGTATCCCAAAAAAGTGTAAGAAACTTCAGCGTTACCCTCAACCCTGACCTCTCCTTTGATGAACATATAAAATATATCTCGAGTTGTTTATTTTCATCTTCGGAGCATTGCAAAATTCAGAAACTTTTTATCAAAAACTGATGCAGAAAAACTAATCCATGCTTTTTTTACTTCTAGATTAGATTACTGCAATGCTCTTCTTTCCGGTTACCCTGATAAATCAATAAATAAACTTCAATTAGTGCTGCACACGGCTGCTAGAATCCTAACTAGAACTAAAAAATGTGAACACATTACTGCAGTACTAGCCTCTTTACACTGGCTGCCTGTTAGGGTTAGGGCTGATTTTAAGGTTTCATTGTAAACCTATAAAGCAATACATACAGTGGATATAAAAAGTCTACATACCCCTGTTAAAATACCAGGGTTTTGTGATGTAAAAGAATGAGACAATGATAAATCATGTCAGAACTTTTTCCACTTAATGTGACCTATAATGTGAACAATTCAATTGAAAAACAAACTGAAATCTTCGAGGGAGAAAAATGAAAAATAAAAACCTTACAATAACCTGGTTGCATAAGTGTGCACACCCTCTTATAACTGGGGATGTGGCTGTGTTCAGAATTAACCAGTCACATTCAAACTCATGTTAAATAGAAGTCATTACACACCTGCCATCATTTAAAGTGACTCTGATTAATCACAAATAAAGTTCAGCTGTTCTAGTAGGATTTTCCTGACATTTTCTTAGTTGCATCTCAGAGCAAAAGCCATGGTCCGCAGAGAGTTTCCAAAGCATCAGAGGGATCTCATTGTTGAAAGATATCAGTCAGGAGAAGGGTACAAAAGAATTTCCAAAGTATTAGATATACCATGGAACACAGTGAAGACAGTCATCATCAAGTGGAGAAAATATGGCACAACAGAGACATTACCAAGAACTGGACGTCCCTCCAAAATTGATGAAAAGGCGAAAAGAAAACTGGTGAGGGAGGCTTCCAAGAGGCCTACAGCAACATTAAAGGAACTGCAGGAATTTCTGGCAAGTACTGGCTGTATGCTACATGTGACAACAATCTCCCGTATTCTTCATATGAATGGGCTATGGGGTAGGGTGGCAAGACGGAAGCCTTTTCTTACAAAGAAAAACATCCAAGCCTGGCTGAAGTTTGCAAAAACAAACATCAAGTCTCCCAAAAGCACGTGGGATAATGTGTTATGGTCAGATGAAACCAAGGTTGAACTGTTTGGCCCTAATTCCAAAAGGTATGTTTGGTGCAAAAACAACACTGCACATCACCCAAAGAACACCATACCCACAGTGAAGCATGGTGGTGGCAGCATCATGCTTTGGGGCTGTTTTTCTTCAGCTGGAACCGGGGCCTTAGTCAGAGTTGAGGGAATTATGAACAGTTCCATATACCAGGCAATTTTGGCACAAAACCTTCAGGCGTCCATTAGAAAGCTGAAGATGAAGAGGAAGTTCACCTTTCAGCACGACAATGACCCAGAGCACACATCCAAAACCCCAAAACCATGGCTTCACCAGAAGATAATTAACGTTTTGGAATGGCCCAGCCAGAGCCCAGACCTGAATCCAGTTGAACATGTGTGGGGTGAGCTGAAGAGGGTTGTGCACAGGAGATGTCCTCGCAATCTGACAGATTTGGAGCGCTTTTGCAAAGAAGAGTGGGCAAATATTTCCACGTCAAGATGTGCCATGCTAATAGACTCCTACCCAAAAGACTGAGTGCTGTAATAAGATCAAAAGGTGCTTCAACAAAGTATTAGTTAAGGGGTGTGCACACTTATGCAACCAGGTTATTGTGAGTTTTTTATTTTTTATTTTTCCCCCTCAAAGATTTCAGTTTGTTTTTCAATTGAATTGTTCACGTTATAGGACACATTGAAGGTAGAAAAAGTTCTGACATGATTTGTCTTTGTCTCATTCTTTTACATCACATGAACCTGGCATTTTAACAGGGGTGTGTAGACTTTTTATATCCACTGTAGACTTGCTTCTACTCACCTCACTGAAATGATCCAGCCATACATACCTAAACGGTACCTTAGATGCAAGATGCAGGCCTTCTAATTGTACCTAGAATTTCTAAACAAACAGCTGGAGGCAGGGCCTTCTCTCATAGAGCTCCACTACTGTGGAATGATCTGCCAACTAAGGTTCGATGTGCAGGCTCAATGTAAACTTTCAAGTGTCTACTGCAGACTCATCTCTTCAGCATGGTCTATGATTATGTGCAGTCTGGCCCAAGGGTGTGAAGGTGACCGGAAAGGCTTGATTCGGTCCACCCTTGCTGTCTTGCCAGGTTGGCTCTCATTGCCACTGGGATGCCCTCCGTCCAATGCCATTCGGGGGGTGGAGTCACTGGCTTGTTGTTGTCTCTCTCTTGCGCCCATTGTGCAATTGGGTTGAACTCTGCTGGCAATACTCGGCCCTCATTTCAGGGCGTTTGCTGTTGGCAGGTGTCCCTTCGGTTGATGCTTGGCAATGTGGGTGGATTGATTTCCTGCCTATTGGGCCCTGTCTGGGGCCTCCCCTGGATAGGGCCACAGTGTCACTGGACCCCCCCGTCTCATCCCCAAGATTTTACGCTGCTATATTATTGTGCCGGGGGAGTAGGGTCAGTTCCCCTTCTCCACTGTAAATCCGTGTAGATCTAAGGAATGCACTTTCTAAATTTTCCCTGTCTCCTGCCCTGTTTAAACTTAGGAGGACATGAGGTATTGGCCCACACCTCCGGAGTACCAGGCTTAAAAGACTCGTTGCTGTCCCTGTCCAAAGTCCTCCTGGTTGTGTTGCAGATCAAGACGATACCTGACAATTTCAGCTGCCACACTGCTGACCCCCCCAGGGTTTCTTCCTAAATTTCGGCCTTCTTAGGGAGCTTTTCCTACTGAAATTCAACACTGTTGTTGTTTGCTCCTTGGGGTTTCAGGCTGGGTGTTTTGTAAAAGCACTTGCTGTTGTAAAAAGGGCTTTATAAATACATTTGATTGATTTAGTAAATGATTAGGATTTTGTGGGTGTATATGTACAGTAAGTACAGTGAAATATTATATTTTGCAATCATTTATTATGAAACAAAATCAACTAATGAAATGTCATGGTTTAGATAGTAAGTATGCCCCTAGCTCCAATAGCTGGTGTTATTTCAGCGAAAAAGGACAACTTCATGAAGCCGTTTCTTGTAGGCCTAACTGTCTTTCAGTCTCTTAAATCTACTGTGAGGAATTTTGCCCACTCTTCTTTACAGTACTGCTTCAACTGTTTAACTTTCGAGGGCTTTCTTGCAAGCACAGCCCACTTCAAGTTCCCCCACAGCATTTTGATAGGATGGAGATCTGGGCTTTGACTCAGCCATTCCATAACCCTAACATTTCTTCTTTTTGAGCCATTCTGTTGTAGTTTTGTTTGTATGTTTCAGTTCAGCTTTTTTAACGATGAGATTCTTCTGAATAATACTCTGTTACAACAGTGAATTCATAGTTGACAACAATGGCAAGTTGGCCAGGCCCTGAGATAGCAAAGCAACCGCAAACTATAATGCCACTGTGTCTGTGCTTTTTAGATGGAATGAGGTTCTTCTGTTCAAAGACAGTATTTGGTTTTCACTGAACATGGTGTCTGGCATTGTGGCTAAACAACTCCACGTTTGACATCCGTCCAGAGCACATTGTTCCAATAGTTTTGGTTCTTTACCCAGGTGTTGTCTGGCAAACATCATGTGTCTTGATAATTCTTTTTTTAGAGCAGAGGCTTATTCCTTCTTGACCACCCATGTAGGCCAAGTTTGTGCAGTATCTTTCTGACAGCTGAGTCATGCACTCATACATTGACTGTGGTAAGAGAGGCCTGCCGATCCATTGATGTTACCCTGGGGTTCTTAGAAACGTCTATAGACGTGTTCACGCTTCATCATATTCCAGGGCTAAGAAACTCCTTAACCCTGGGCTAAGGGAGATTTAACCCAGGGCTAAGCAACTGTTCACATATTTTGCAGCGGGCAAGCAACAACCTTAGCCCAAGGCCTGCTGGCCCTGCTCTGGAGCGGGGTTAGCACAGTCTTTTCTTTTAACTAGCACCATATGGCCTGGTTGAAAGAAGTGCACTATACTGTGATTAGGGAATATGCTGCCGTTTGATGAGTCACAATGACATTTCAATTAAAACAACTGCCGGAATTTACTTGTGTGCATAGTGCTGGGGGGCACTCAACCAAAGCATGGGATGGGTTTATAGGGAGAAGGAGGGAGGGAGAGAGTATGTTTGGCCAAGGTTTGACACCATTGTGTAAAGAAGACCTTGGTTAGAGTCTGAAATACAGGAATAGGCTTTTTGAAAATAATGCCCAAACTAGAATGTTAAAAACTGTTAGTCCATCTACAAACCTCCAAGTTTTTAATTGATGATAATGAAGGGTGTCTTTGACATGCTGGAATTTAAGCTGGAATTTATAGAAGAAAGGGGTTATTCCCGTTTTAATGTATAGGCTTCACATAACTGCCTGGTCTATGGTGACTGTCGACTAACAAAAAGGCATTGCTCGTCCTGAATCTTCTTCTGGAGGCAGATCTTCCCCAATGGCAGAAAAGTGATTGGTTGACTCTCTGGAGCTTTCGTCGCAACTCTGTAGTCCAT
Organism: Esox masquinongy; assembly: GCA_016801175.1. Lineage (NCBI taxonomy): Eukaryota > Metazoa > Chordata > Actinopteri > Esociformes > Esocidae > Esox > Esox masquinongy. The sequence continues at coordinate 5,565 of JACXGI010016954.1, forward strand.
CTTTACAAGTCTTTGTTGTAAATGGTAAGGGTTGTGATTAAGCTTAGGCTTTGGGTAGACAAAATAAACCCCCAACATAACTCGTTTTAATAAGCAACTTAACCATTCCTGTAAATGTTTTTAATCATCCCAAAAATGTAATTGGATTCTTTCTTTGTAGCAAAATAACAGAATTGAAAGGGCATGAAGGATGTTTAAAACAAAAACACAGTTTGTGATTGCTCAAACTTAAACTGAAATTCTCTGGGAATGCACGCACAGGCACGCTCACACACACCCTCCAGGCCTCACTGACTGCCCTCTGAGAAGGCCCCTCTCTGCTTTCCAAACTGTATTAAGTGTGTTGTCACACACAGGTTCACTACTGTTTGTGTGTGTGGCTAAAGTCACTTGATCATGATCATATTGGTTCCACAGCTTGTAGTCTGGGTTATGTACATGTGTGTGTTCAAGCTCCCTGACTGATGTGTTTTGCACCCCTCTCTGCCTTCCAGACTCTCTCAAATGAAGCTCACTCTGTGGAGGATATTCTGAGGGTAAGTTATTTCACTTCAGTTAAAGCTACTTTCAATCCAACAGACTTGCAGACGAGCAGGTCTGTTAGTTCGTTAGCGATCATTATCATTAAGAATGTGTTGGCTTTCCACAGAGGGATCAGTCACCGAGCACGCATTCCAGTGTTCAACCCTTAACCCACGTTTTGCTATCCTGCATCCAGCAAAGACAGCTTAATGTACTGTGTGAATCTGTCACTTTGGTCCAGCTGTGTAGTGTACTTAGTCCTCTCTGGGTATTTGACCTGGTAGGAGGTCACAGTGAACTCTATTACACAACACCCCATAGGGGCTGGCTGGCATGGAGAATATTACTTCTGCTTGCTTAATATTCTCTCTCTTTCTCCTACTTTTTGCCTCTCTGGCTCGATCAGGAAATGACCCACTCGTGGCCTCCTCTCCTGACTGCCATCCACACACCCAGCACAGCTGAGCCTTCTAAGTTCTCCTTCCCAGTCAAGGTGAGCTGCTAGAATGGCAAACTCCACCAAATGAGCTTCTACATTCACTGATCTTCAGGGATTTGTCTAACCTAAAAAAAAAAACAACAGCTGGAAATGTGCTTTACTCTACTTAGATTAGATTCAACTTTATTGCCATTGAACAGTACAAGTACAGTACAACGAAATGCAGTTAGCATCTGACCAGAAGTGCAAATACAGGGCAGAAAATTTACAAGTATTACGTATTTGTATATTACAAGTGGAATGTGCAGATGTGCAATGAAGGCAAATGCAGTGCAAATGGCAATACTAAATGTGCAATTAAGGCAAATAGAGGAGGGCAGAATGTTTACAAGTATTAGGTATAGTGTATGTTACGAGTGGGATATTAGATGTTCGGAAACAAATGGCATTTTCTAAATGGCATTCTAGATGTGCAAACGAGGCAAATAAAGGAGTAATGTAGTAGGGTAGCATGAGCAACCGGGATGCAGAGATGGCAGCATTAGCGCTGCTGCGCATTTTTGTCCAGAACTGAAGTATTGAGGGACCAGGAGAGGTCCTCGGAGATGTAGACTCCCAGGAATTTGAAGCTGGACACACACCCCACCTCAGTACCATCGATGATGACTCGGGCGTGGCTGCCGCTTTTAGACTTCCTGTAATCCACAATGAGTTCCTTGGTTTTCTTTGTTGAGGGCCAGGTTGTTGTCAGTGCACCATGCCGCCAAGTGCATTACCTCTTCCCTGTAGGCTGACTCGTCATTGTCAGTAATCAGGCCTACCACCGTGGTGTTGTCTGCGAACTTGATGATAGTGTTGGAACTGTGTACAAGAACGCAGTCGTGGGTGAAGAGGGAGTACAGGAGAGCGCTCAGCACACAGCCTTGTGGAACACCAGTGTTCATGATCAGGGTGGAGGAAGTGAGGTTGTCTAACCTGACAGACTGGGGTCTGTTGGTTAGGAAGTCCAAAGTCCAGTTGCAGAGGGAGGGGCTGATCCCCAGGTCATGGAGTTTGTTGACCAGCCTAGAGGGAATGACCGTGTTGAATGCTGAGCTGAAGTCTATGAATAGCATTCTCACATAGGTGTTGGTTTTATCCAGGTGGGTCAGGGCAGAGTGTAAAGCCGTGGAGATGGCATCCTCTGTAGATCTGTTCGACCGGTAGGCAAACTGGTAGGGTTCCAGTGTTGGGGGGTGGCAGGACTCAAGGTGGGCCAGAACTAGTCTTTCAACTACTTGCAACTTAGTCACCAGTTCCACTTGTCTTGCATGTGTTACTTTTTAGCCAAAGTCATAGTCCATTGTATTAAGATGGACTAAGGTGTCTGGTCGTGATATAGCTAAACAGCGCCAAGACCATCCATACGGGGCTCAGACCCGAAACTCACACCTTCCTACAATTCCCTACCGGCGTAGCTCCAATTGGAAGGAGTGAATGTCACACTCTCCTAAACAGATTAATAATGGATTTCTTTCTAATACTGTATATCCACATAGTGTACATTTTTTTAACAAGTGAAGTGTATATAGGATATCAGTGCAGAGAATGGTGTTTTGTTAAAAAAAAAAAATTAGACTGAAGAGTTTTGCTGAATTTTGATTGTTTTAGAAAGTTGTATGTAAACACAAGATTTCCGAGATCTAATTAACTTTATTTTACATGCGCATGAAAGGAAAACCTGATTGCTAGGCAAGTTTCTCTAAAGGGGAGAGTTAGACTTTGCTTTATATTAAGAGAAGGACAATAAAGAGATGCATATGCGTGGTGTCAGGAACAAAAGGCCAAATGAGCCATCATGAGCTCTTTCGTACTGGTATATGGAGTAGGGATGAATGGAGTATGATTTTTTTTTAGCGCCAAGACCGATTGTGGATGATTTGGGGGCCGGTGGCTGATATTTACTGCCAATAATATCGTGAAATTTGAAAATGTGGATGCCTAAGAATAAAATTAAGGACCATTACACAAAACATTCTTTAAATTAATTTGTTTTTTTACTTAATAAAACAGGAAATATTATTTAACAGTTTACTGTATTTAATTAACACACATTTGTTAACCTGGGCAAATAAACTGGGCATTTCAACTTCAACACGCTGTTAAGGTAAGTGCAACATTGAATATTTTGTTTGTGTACATTCTTTTACTAAGAATCCACAGCAAATAAAAACAAATTGGTCCAGTCAAGGCTATTTATGACCATTCCAGTATCTCATACCTAAAATAATCTATAATGCCAATGTATTTCCATTTTCCGTTTGCAGGAAAATGTTTATTTTCTTATGCTGACATGATGCTGCTATAACTCAGACGGACAGAACGTCACTGAAAGAAATTCTAAATGAGCCAGTGAACTACTTAAGCTGTCTGTCAAGATATGGGTGGATTGTAACTGTTGATGACTTTACTCATCTCTTTTAGTGACCCGCTGCTGTCTTCATTACAACACAGTTATTAAACATATTTAAGTCCATTAGCACACTGGTTCTCAAACTACACTGCTCAGAAAAATTAAGGCAACACTCAAATCACACATCACGCCTCGATGAACAAAATATATTAAAGATCAAAATCTTTACTGTACATAGTGTAATTCGTTGAGAACAAAATGACATAACAGTCAATAGAAACCAAAATCTCCAACCGACTGAGGTCTGGATTCAAACTCATGCCAAAAATTGAAGTAAACAATTGAAATCACAGGCTGTTCCAACTTGCGTGAATTTCATCACGGCAACTCATAACGTGACTCTGTAGTGTGTATGGCCCCCACATGCCTGTATGCACTCCCAACAACGTCTGGCCATGCTCCTGATGAGATGGCGCATGGTGTCCTGGGGGATCTCCTCACAGACCTCGACATTAGTGAGCTCCTGGACAGCCTGTGGCACTACTGGGCGGAGTCGGCTGCACTGATACATAACATCCCAGAGGTTCTCAACTGGATTCAGGTCTGGGGAACGTGAGGGCCAGTCAATGGCATCAATGCCTTCAATATCCAGGAACTGCCTACACTTTCTGGCCACATGAGGTCGGACATTGTCCTGGACCAGGAGGAACCCAGGGCCCACTGCACCAGCATAAGGTCTGACGATGGGTCTGAGTATTTCATCCCGGTACCTTTTGTAGGGCTTTAGCAGTGCTCCTCCTGTTCCTCGCACAAAGGAGCAGATGCCGGTCCTGCTGCTGGGATGATGCCCTTCTATGGCCCTGTCCAGCTCTCCTCGTGTAACGGCCTGTCTCTCGGTATCATGTCCATTCTCTTGAGACTATACAGGAAGACACAGCAAACCTTGCAACGGCATGTGTGGATGTGCCATGCTGGAGGAGCTGAACTACCTGTGCAACCTGAATGGGCTGCAGGTACCGCCTCATGCTACCAGTACAGGGTTTATCCTGGCTCAGAATGGGCCTTTGGGGGGTGACTACGCACTACAGTAAGCATGATCGGTCCGCAAACAGTAAAGGCAATGAGTTACCTTATAACAGAAATCTATGCATTTTCTTGTTATTTCTGACCATTTAATAAACATAAATGTTGAACATCCTTGAATAAATGAAACCCCATTAACAAAACTGGTTAAAAAAAAGAACTTTATTACAACATTGAATGGGGGGAGGGGAGTGAGTTTGAGGGACAGGGATGTGGGGTTCGGAGAGGCTGTCAGTTGCTGAGGTCACATCCTGCTTCAGAGCATTTAACCCTCTTTTTATTTACTAAATAAAAGGATCTGACAAGGCCATGGTAGTTTATAGGACTGGATGATATGACCTAAATTCAAAATCACGATTAATTGAACATTTTACCTCGATTACGATTAATGAATGATTATTTAGATTTTTGTTTAGTTTTTTTGCTTTGTTTTATAATGTGGAGTTTACATTCTAACATTGTAATATCCAACACATTGTAACATTGAGAAAGGTGCTATATGAACAGTTTTTTATTGTTGTCACAGTATTTATTAAGTGTCCTGAAGTAAAATATTTATATAGCACCTTTTTAAACATGTAACAAAGTGCATAACAAGAACATCAGCACAGAAAAGAAAAGAATAATAAAAAAGTCATAAAGACATTATATATGACACATACTAACCCAGAATATAGCACCTAGTCACCACCCAGTTATCCCCAATTAGATTATTGAATATTATAGCATTGTGTCTGTTAAGCTGATGTGCACTTACCGATTGCAAGGTGAAGTGCAGCCTGTGTCCAAAACACTGAGCTGTGCAGCTTTGATAACATTAGCGCCGTTGTAGCATCGTTATGGCTGCGAGGTTGTCTTCTGTGAGTTCCCTCACCGAAAGCATATCTTTCAGGCCCTGTGCAAACATCTCTGATGTGTGATTGACTGGAAAATATGCCATCTCAAGGCATCTGTTGAGCAGCTTACATTCATCATCAATGTAGTGCAAAGTAAGGCTCAAGTATGGGTCCATCGTCCTACTTGACCAGAGATCAGATGTGGCTGCAAAGTGCTGAACAGACTTCAGTTAAGCAGCTATGTTTAGTACATGTTGGGCAGCGCAGTATAGGAAAAATATGGGCGCGATGGCACAGTGTATCTTTTGTCGAGAGTTTTAACGAGGTGGTTAAACCCACTGTGCTCCACTGTAGCTATGGGAGCCATATCCTTCGCAATGCAGTAACAAATGGCGTCAGTTATTTCCTCCCATCTTCTTGAAACCTTTTCATAATGACTATCATTTGTAATTGTGTATGTTATCGACACCTGCTTTGTGGAGGCACTTGTTGCTGGGCGCTTGTCAGTCTCTTTTTTTTGAGCCATGTACTGTTCATATTCGGTAACGTGATTGTGTTCCAAGTGTGGAAACAGATTGGTGGGATTACCTTTGGTCGCTGAAACTGTTTTTCTGTGTTTACATTTGACTTAATTTTGTTAGGTGTCATCTTTACTGAAGCCAAAATGTGTCTAAACGAAGGACACTGCGTTTTTCTTTGGTACAAATTGCTCAGTTGACTCTGCGTTTGAGTTCTCCATGTTGCTTCCATGCTGCTGACTGGATGGGGCGGAGTCAGGTGACTACACACGTGGTAGTATGTTTTTAAGGGGAAAGTATTAACAGGAAAAAACAAAATAACCGACATGGGAAAATTACGTCGATTAGAGGATCTCACTACTAGCCTTTGGTTTATGTTGCTGTTCAACAGTTATTTGATAAATTGCTATTAAACACATTCGGAGAGGATTTGAAATTCTATAATTCTTATCATTTTGGCGCTGGTGATTTTCCTTTGGCGCTCACTAAAACCTCTGTGAGGGGCGCAAAAAATTCCTCTATACGGGAAAAACCCTGCCAGTAGTAACAAGGACACTAGCAAAACTACAAAAAAATCAGTCAGGCAGGATAAGGAGAGAGCAATTGTCTGTGGCCTCCACCTGCAAAACCTTTTCCTTTTTATGGTTGTCTTGCTGTTGCCTCTCTAGTGCACCTGTTGTCACTTTCATTTGCACCAAAACAGGTTACATTGATTCAACATTGCTTATGCTTCCTGATTGGAGAGATTGATATACCTGAAGTGTAATTCACTTGGTGTTACACTGACGATAACTGTATTCCCTTAATTTTTTGAGAAGTGTAGGTACCTGGTGCTCCCTGTAGTGGGTATATTTAATAAAATATTTTCTGAGGTGGTACGTGGTGTAAAAAGTTTGAGAACCACTGCATTAGCAGACTATTTCATCCAGAGCGATTTAATAAAAAATTTGACTCTGGATAACTTGGGATTATCTTCACTAGCGATGACGTGTTACAATGTAAACACAAATGTCCAACACTTGCATCACGCACGCAATATATGATCAACTTTTGTCAAACGTTATAGAGGTATTTCGGAGAACAATATATGGATCATTTTTACGGGTCATCTCCTCCAAATATCAACAGTTTACATATACTGTTGCAGCTGGTGAGATCAGCAGACCCTAGCTAGTAGCTTTCTATCATGTACACAGTTAATCAAATGGCTTGTTGCCTAAATGGTGAATGTTCAAACGATAACCTAACCAGCAACCTGACTATTAATCTGGTCATTTAAGCTACTTAGTTAAGACCATATTAAAGAAGACGGTTAATTACTGTTAGAAATAGTTAATGGTCCTATTAGGTATCCACTTTCTTTGCTAGGTGCTACTTTCTTGCTTACTTGTTGCATACATGTCTGGGCATGTTATTACAAGCGAAACAAGTGGAGGGTTAATTATTAACTAGCTAGGTTATTGGCAAGCTAGTTAGCCCTTCTATTTAGTGACTAGCTAGCTTACTTATTGCAGGCATGCTGGGCACGTTACTAGTAAAAAAAATTCAACAAATATTTGTAAAAGAAGCTATATTTTGGTCATTGTGGGACCTCATTTGTTTTTCAAAACAGTAATCTTACCTTACTGTGGGAGAGTAGAGCAAGAGCTTACACAAGTCCTGATGGATCTTGCAGGTGGCGGCAGCAACCAGCATTTTTCAATGAACACTAAAGGGTGCACTTGGGTTTCATATGTAGAGGGACTATCGGAGAGAGGCCAATGGAACATGCCCGAGATGCGGATTGACTAGAAAGGTCCGATATATTGTTCGATTCCTAAAGTGGAGTTGGAGAATGAGCCCCATAAAGATAAAATATTCATGAGAAAAAACTTGTAGCTCTATTCAAATGAAAGTTAAAGGTTCAGTGAACTTTCCACTGTAACCAATGCAGGGAATCAATTTCTGTGATTTTTCTAGGCAGAATCATAACGTGAACCTGTATACATAGAGCAGTGTTGCTCATCAATGATGACAATTTGCTCATTAAATTCTCCTCCCAATGAAAATGATATGGTTTATCAAGTCACAACTTAAGTTGACATCCATTCTGCAAACACCGACGTAATCACTTCTGGCATAGAGCTTATAGCAATGTGTCTTCATTCTGTTTCCCAAAAAAAACATGAGTCAGGTAGAAATAGATTGTACTTATAGGGGAGCCATGGCATGCATGTATGAGATGTTGCAACAATGAGTCCTTTCCTGTCAGTTTTACGAATTTCAATCAGGCTGGGCGATTATTAGAGGCTGACCAAAGTTGTTAGAGCTGTAGTTGTCTCCTTCTAACTACCTCAGCAACAGCATCCGCCGGGAATTATAGGGTGATTGTACAGTTAGGTCCAGAAATAATTGGACACTGACGCAAGTTTTGTTATTTTGGCTGTTTACCAACATATATTCAATTTAGTTAAATAATGAATATGGGCTTAAAGTGCAGTCCCTCAGCATTAATTTGAGGGTATTCACATCCAAAGTGGAGGAAGGGTTTAGGAATTACAGCTCTTTAATATGTGGCCCCCTCTTTTTCTGGCTTATGGGTTTTGAAAAAAACCTACAAATAGGCCGTGTTAGAATTAGGGTGACACTTAGGTGCAGTCTAGGCATTAACAGTAGGGTTAGGGCTTGGTTAAGAGTAGTAAATGTAGGGTATATTGTGTCAGAATGGTGATTTATGACCCTAGTGGGCGGGGCTTCCAGATTGATGTGACAGGTGGGCGGGACATCCGGTTTGCTGGGCGGGACTTCCGGTGTGACGTATGGACTTCCTATGACGTGTGTTAGGGCGGGACTTCCGCAATGACCTATGCATGTCCGGTGACTTTGTGATTTATGATTGCAATGATGTGTCCATGTTTGACAACAACTGATAAGCACCCCGGACGAGTGTTATAACAGGTGCGCTATGTTTGATGTTTAACAAATGGGTCTTAGGGTTCCGGAATGTTAAATTCCCAGGCAATAAATAAGTGTTGTGTCAGCGGCAAGCTGTTTGGTGTTCAACAAAAGGGTGCCAGGGTCCAGCAATATGCAATATGCGGATATTGAAGAACCCAAGCCTGAGGACTGGCTGTGTGACGTCTGGGATGACAACGCTGAGGCCTTCTACGGAACCCCTGACCCCGACAGCTCGATTCCACCGGCATACCCAACAAGAAACTACCATTGGATTGACCGGATTGGTGATCAGCTAGGTCCTCTTAATCTAAATGGACAAACACCTTGCACCAAAAGTTTTAAAGATCATCAAAGCAACATTGGGCATGATTCTGGAAAATGTTGTTGGGGCTATTCTCCACAAAGCATGCATCGGTTGTGAAGTGGACCACCCGAGCCAGAGAAGACATTCTTGTCTCGATCCTCCTGATTATTTTTTTGAGACCCATTATGATGACATTGTGGAGACAGTTTTAACAACGCGACTGAACCATATGTTGGTCAAGGCTTTGAATGCATCAGGGTTTCATTCACTGCTTACCGATGTTCTCGTAGCCGTTGAGAACTTTCTGCATGACCTCAAGTTGGAGCCGAACATCACACAGAGACTGATTGAGAACAGCGATGAATACATGGATAAATTTAATGAGGATGCAGTATGCGACGCAGTGGCGTCTTGGTGCGACGAGAGCAAAGAGTCTGCTGTCTAAGGATGGGTAACTTCAGTTGTCGTGTTTACATGTATATAAACAAATCCTATGTGGGTTTAGCGATTAAACAGTTGATGCACAAAGCTATCAAGAGCAGTGTTGATGGTTGTAG
>JACXGI010016955.1:0-15163 GCA_016801175.1 Esox masquinongy
CCAAACCCATCGTTTGATCAATGGTGACAATTCAGGATCATGCACACTGTTCTTTGTTATGCCCTCTAAGTTTCCACTCACCATGAAGTGGTAACACCATTCCTGCAGGAAACGTGGAGCTGGCCCACCTTGAGCAAGGCTTACCGCATAGATTTCACCAGCAGTTCTAAACATTTTAAAAGAAAAAATAAATGAGCAAAATGGAAAATAGTGTACCCTGAGACGGTCTGTAAATGCAAGTCTTTAAGATGAACTTATTCTATAAAGGTATAGTGCATTTGTATTGAGACATGGATGCTCTCACAGTTAAAGATACATTACAGGCTCAATGCCCACAATTAGTTAACGATTCTACTTTATTTGAATAAAGGAAGGTCCTTTTTATGTGAACACCACATATAGAGCAATATAACTGTAGTATATTGGAGAAATTCACATTTAAATGTATAATGCCTCATTATGGCAACTTGAATGCTGCTACATTTAAAGCTACAGTATACACTCAAATCCCATAATTACTTAATGAATCCATTTCATTTCTGTTGACGAAGGTCTCCTTTGCATATTGAGCAATTTTTCTGTGGCATTTTTGAGAAATTCACATTGAAATGTATAATGTCTCTATGGAGACGTGATTGCTGCTATATTTAAAGCCACAGTAAATGTTCAAATACCATAATTAGTTAATGAATCTACTTGATTTCTGTTAAGGAAGGTCTCCATTATATGTACACCACATATAGAGCACGTTTACTGTAGAATTTTGGAGACTTTTGCTTTAAAAGGTAAAGGGCATCACTGTGGAGACATGGAAAGGAGACCTTTCTTAACGGAAATCAAGTGGATTCAGATCTCAATAGAGATTCAATATATCTTTCAATGTTAATTTCTCCAACAAGCTACACAAAAATTGCTCAGTATGTAGTGTACGTATAAAGGAGTACTTCCTTAACAAAAATCAAGTGAACTCATTAACTACCTAATGAATTCACTTGATTTCTAATTATTACCACGGTGGTGGGTAACATCCTGACCCTCAACACAAAGAAAACCAAGGAGCTCACTGTGGATTACAGGAAGTCTAAAGGCTGCAGCCACGCCCCAGTCTTCATCGATGGTACTGAGGTGGAGCGTGTCAAGCTTCAAATTCCTGGGTGTCCACAGCTCTGAGGACCTCTCCTGGACCCTCAACACCTCAGCCCTAGTCAAAAAGGTGCAGCAGTGCCTGTACTTTCTGAGGAGGCTGAAGAAAGCCTGCCTGTCCTGCAAGATCCTTGTGATCTTTTACTGCTGCACAATCGAGAGCATTCTGACAAACTGCGCCACAGTGTGGTTTAGCAGCTGCTCCATAGCCGATCGGAAGGCCCTGCAACGGGTGGTGAAATCACTGGTGCCCAGCTTTCTGCCATCGCAGACCTCCAGCACAAGCGATCATCAGGGAGCCTTCACACCCATGCCACAAACTGTTTCCCTCCTACCATCAGGCAGGTGGTCTCTTCGGTCCCACACCAGCAGGCTCAGGAACAGTTTCATCCCATCTACTGTAACACTGCTTAGCCTTGTGACCCAGAGAACTCTGTGAACTCTGTGACCCATCACTTACCATAAACCCCCCCCCCCCCCCCCCCCCCGCCACTCAGGGACCTTGTTGCACTACTCCCTTGCAAAGCCTGATAATGGAAGTTTTCAGTTGTTACAGGTACGTGTCTACCTCAGGAACCTCACAGCTGCAATCCCTGCATTTCAGTTGCACACACACCTTGTACATTCAGTTTGCCTCTTTGCACATTTAGAATTGCCATTGTGCTTGTATTTTTACAGTTGTTACACACGCATGTCTACCTCGGGACCTCATTGCTGCTATCTCTGCATCCCGTTGCACATGCTATCTTACTACATCACTCCTTCATTTGCCTTGTTTGCCCATCTAGAATGCCATTTAGAAATTGCCATTTGTACCAACAACTATTATCCCACTTTAAACATACACTATATGTAATACTTGAAAACCTTCTGCCCTCCACTGTTTGCCTTATTGCACATTTAGTATTGTACTAAATGTGCAATACTATTGTACCTTTGTACTGCATTTGCCTTAATTGCACATACACATTCCACTTGTAAAATACATATACTTTATACTTGTAAATACTTGTACATTTTCTGCCCTCCTCTATTTGCACTTCTGGTTACAAGCTAACTGCATTTCGTTGTAATGTACTTGTACTGTTCAATGACAATAAAGATGGATCTAATCTAATTTGAGCGTTTACTGTTGCTTTAAATTTAGCAGCATTCACATCTCAATAGAGACATATTATGCCTTTCAATGTGTTTTTCTCCAAAAGCTACTATAAAATTGCTCAATATGTGGTGTACATACAGAGAGTGTCTACCTCAACACAAATTAGGTAGAATCGGTAACTAATTATGGGTATTGAGGCTGTAATGTAGCTTTAAGTGTGACAGCATCCATCTCCACAGAGAGGCACTATACTTTTCAATATGAATTTCTCCAAAACGCTACAGTAAAATTGTAGCATCTACAGTATCTCACAAAAGTGAGTACAACCCTCACATTTTTGTAAATATTTGATTATATCTTTTCGTGTGACAACACTAAGGAAATGACACTTTGCTACAATGTAAAGTAGTGAGTGAACAGCTTGTATAACAGTGTACATTTGCTGTCCCCTCAAAATAACTCAACACACAGCCATTAATGTCTAAACCACTGGCAACAAAAGTGAGTACACCCCTAAGTGAAAATGTCCAAAGTCAAGCATGGTGGTGGGAGTGTCATGGTCTGGGGCTGCATGAGTGCTGCCGGCACTGGGCAGCTACAGTTCATTGAGGGAGCCATGAATGCCAACATGTACTGTGACATACTGAAGCAGAGCATGATCCCCTCCCTTCGGAGATTGGGCCGCAGGGCAGTATTCCAACATGATAATGACCCCAAACACACCTCTAGGACGACCACTGCCTTGCTAAAGAAGCTGAGGGTAAAGGTGATGGACTGGCCAAGCATGTCTCCAGACCTAAACCCTATTGAGCATCTGTGGGGCATCCTCAAACGGGAAGTGGAGGAGCGCAAGGTCTCTAACATCCACCAGCTCCGTGATGTCGTCATGGAGGAGTGTAAGAGGACTCCAGTGGCAACCTGTGAAGCTCTGGTGAACTCCATGCCCAAGAGGGTTATGGCAATGCTGGAAAATAATGGTGGCCACACTTTTTCACTTAGGGCTGTATTCAAGTAGAAACGTTAACTAATTATGGGAATTGAGCATTTACTGTAGCTTTAAATGTAGCTACATTCAGGTAGCCATAGAGATGGATTATACCTTTCAATGTAAATTTCTCCAAGATGCTACAGTAAAATTGCTCTACATGTGGTGTACACATAGAGAGGACCTACCTTAACTCAAATCAAGTAGAACTGTTACCTAATTACGGGAATTGAGCGTTTACTGTCGCTTTAAGTGTAGCAGCAATCAAGTCGCCATAGAGATGCATTATAACTGTCAATGTAAATTTCTCCTAAATGCTACAATAAAATTGCTCTTTATGTGGTGTTCTTATTGAGGGGACCTACCTTAACACAAATCTAGTAGAATCATCAACTATTTATGGGAATTGAGCCTGTAAAGTTGCTTTAAGTGTAGCAGCATTCAAGTCACCATAGAGATGCATCATACATTTCAATGTGAATTTCTCCAAAGTGCTGCAGTTAAATTGCTCTACATGTAGTGGACACACAGAGGGGACCTACCTTAAGTCAAATCTAGTCGAATCGTTAACTAATTATGGGACTTGAGCGTTTACTGTAGCTTTAAATGTAGCATTATTCAAGTTGCAATAGTGATGCATAATACACTTTAATGTGAATTTCTTCAATATGCTACAGTTATATTGCTCTATATGTGGTGTATACATAGAAGGGACCTATCTTTAGTCAAATCAACTAGAATCGCTAACTAATTATGGGCATTGAGCCTGTAATGTATCTTTAAGTGTGACAGCATCCACGTCTCAATAGAGATGCATCTTACTTTTCAATGTGAATTTCTCCAAAATGCTACCGTAAAATTTATATATATATATATATATATATATATATATATATATATATATATATGTGGTGTACACACAGAGGGGACCTACCTTAAGTCAAATAATGTAGAATTGCTAACGAATTATGGGATTTGAGCGTTTACTGTAGCTTTAAGTGTAGCAGCATTGGAGTCGCTGTAGATATGCATTATACATTTCAATGTGAATTTCTCCAAAATACTACATTAATATTGCCCTATATGTGGTGTTCTTATAGAGGGTACGTACATTAACTCAGGTCTTGTAGAATCATCAACTAATCATGGGAATTGAGCCTGACATGTAGCTGTAAGTTTGACAGCATCCACATCTCCATACTGTAGAGATGCACTATACCTTTAAATGCAGATTTCTCAACAAGGATACAGTACAATTACTTTATATGTGATGTACACATAGAGGGAACCTACCTTAAATATAAAATGTATTGAATAAAAGTATGTTTTTTATATATCCATAATTAAATTAATTACTTTTGGTAAGCATTCTTGTATTTATTTTCTCATTTATTCATATACTTGTGTATTTAAAAATGTATGTTTGTGGGTCATTACGATTTTATGACATTATAACAGGTAATGATGAGTTATGTGAGCTGTTATTACCGTTTCACATTTACTACCGTGTCATGACGCGTTATATAGTCTTAGCCTGGATTGTAAGTATTCACTAAGTGTTAAGTAGTGACACATATCTCTAGGCAGAAATTGTGAGGCTAATCTTTCCCCCTATGTATTACAATGTATTACATACAGCCAGGGCTGGGAATTAAGCGCACCCGTTCACCTCAGGCGAGTAGTTTACATTTCAGGCGAGTCTAATTTTAGAACCACTAGTTCGTCAGGCGAACTTTTGCCGATTTATTCGAGGGAGTTTTAAATGCGGTGACTAAAGATAACGAGTCATCAGCCCTCGTATTATGGGGCTCATAATCAGTCTGTCAGACTCGCCATGAAATAAATAGTCGGAACCGTCGCTAAGACCCGACCTCTTGGTTACTGTAGCTCCAACTGTATAGTTTTTTTTAAATATCTTTGTCAATGTACAATCAATCAAATTCAATCAAATTTATTTATAGAGCCCTTTTTACATCAGCAGTTGTCACAGCGCTTTTTACAAAACACCGAAGCCAAAACAGACAAGCCATGAAACACATCAATCATTTTAGAATTAGTTTAGCGTAAAAACCGAAAGGATGCGTTCAGTACACTGAACGTTTGCAACCTGTTAGGGCGTTTTATACATATTTTCATGATCACTATTAAATACCACCAGTAGTAATATCATGTTCATTAGCCTACCAGCTGCTGCTAACGTTCATTGGATGTAAAGTAAACGTTACGTGATCCTGAATGTAGCTTTCGTTCGAGTGAATACTTGTGTATGCACTGATGAAATAATATACATTTTCTTTGCTAATTACACTTGGTTGGATATTTTTGCGTGACTTGCAGTTACAAAACTGTTCTCTCAGTCTAATTGGTTATATAATATTGTGCACAGACTAATTTAACATGAATATTGGAAAAAATATATAGAAAACATCTATTTATAAACTACTAGCCCTGTTTGTTACTCTGTAAATAGAGTTACAAACAGGGCTATTACGATTTTACCTGGCTAGGCGAAATTTTGGCGTACTAGCCCGGCTGGCTAGTGCCAAAAATCCTTAAGATTCACCCCTGCATACAGTAAGTATCATGAGGTTAGATTCATTTGTTTTTTGCAAACTGCACCAGATGCAAGAGAAGGTAAACAGACTGTGGTGAATCCAATGATTTAAATAGCCTATGGTAAATAGCCAGTGGTAAATAAATTGGAAGATTGCGATAGATCACTATTTCTAAGTGAACACAGAGTTCAGAAGATGCTTAAGCATAATTTTATTGATATCAATTATCTCAAGCAAGCAAGCAAGTTTATTTATATAGCACAATTCATACATAGAAGCAATTCAATGTGCTTTACAAGAAAATAAAAAAAATAAAAAAATGCAATAGAATTAAAACAGTCAGATTGTTACAATTCTCTAACTCAGCTGTCTCCAGGGGGACTGTACATGAACTTCAACACCCCGGTATCTCAATCCTCGCATTCCAGCGCTAGGATGAACCCGTCAGTCCCTTTGTGAGATAATCTTTGCATCAATGTCTTACTTGGCTCTCCAGGGGGACATTTATGCCATGTCAGCACATGCATTTTATATTCATCCTCAATGAATTACAGTTACCATAACTGTTTACTCTACCACCCTGGTATCTCAATCCTCGCGCTCCAGCACTTGAATAAACTCATCAATCCTTTTGTGAGATAATACCCTACATCGATGTCTAAACAGCAGCACAAGAACTTGCATTATCCGTCATCAGCAGATTGTTACATTTACACAGAGGTTATTCCTCTGATAGCACCAGAACTTGCATTACGATTAGTAAAAGATAGCTAAATAGAAATTTTATAACAAAATAAATCAAAGAAAAAGAGAAATATAAAATACATCATAAAATAACAGCATAATAATAAAACATAGAATAAGAAAATAGAAATAGAATAAAAAGGTGATAAAAACATAGGAAGCTATAAAAGCTGTAAGGCTAAACAGTGCGGTTAAGTTTAAGTGCTCAGTCATAGGCACGTGAAAAGAGAAGTATTTTTAACCTGGATTTAAAAATTGATACGTTTGGGGCACGTCTTAAATCTTCTGGTAGTTTATTCCAGTTGTGTACAGCATAACTGCTAAACGTCACTTGACCATGTATAGTTTGGACTCTGGGCTCTATTAGCTGACCAGTGTTCATGGCTCTAAGAGCCCAGCTCGGTTTATATTCTTCAAACATATCAGAAATGTATTCGGATCCTAAACCATTCAGTGATTTATAAACTAAAAGCACCGCTTTGAAATCTATTCTGTAACTGACTGGAAGCCAGTGCAAAGATTTAAGAACAGGAGTGATGTGTACCGTTCTCTTGGTCCTGGTTAACATTCTAGCAGCAGCATTCTGAATGAGCTACAGCTTTTTTACAGTCGTTTTGGGGAGTCCAGTTAAGAGGCCATTACATTAGTCAACCCTTCTAGAGATAAACGCATGGATGAGCTTCTCTTGGTCTTTTTGGGACACCAGGCCCTTAATTCTTGCTATATTTTTAAGATGGTAGAATGCTGTTTTGGTGACTGCTTTGATATGACTGTTAAATGTGAGGTCTGAATCAAAGCGTGTACATGATAATCTTGTAAATCTGTCACACACATCATTACTGTATTTTTCATTATTTGCAGGACAAAGATTTAGATGTGGACTCATGCTTGCTGTGAGTTGCCTGTGTCCGGCTTCAGTCTTCTCCCGGCCTTTGTCCCAAAGTAGACATTAAGTTTACATTATAATTCGCCTGTCTTATGATTGCTCCTGCTGACCAGTAATGGCTTCTGCTTAAATATATGACTAGTGCATCACTTTACCACGCATGATTATAATAACATCTAAAACACATGATTATAAAAGTTGTGATTATCACTCATAATAGAAATATTATTTTCATGCATGTGCATTTTGCACTGAGTCCAGTCTTTGTGTCATGTCACAGGGAGCAACTGCTAAGACGTTATGGTGGATTGTGACAATAGACTTTGGTAAATAGACTGTGGTAAATAGACCATACTATATAGAACTTAGTAGCTAGATTATAATGAATAAACTATGTAAATAGACATCTGTCTGGTTTCCTTTTTAGTCCAATGCGAACTGAGTGCTCGCTACTGACAGGTTTTCTTTGATCCCTAAACCAAGCACGAGGCTACTGGAAAAGTGTTTAACTCACTTTAGTGCCAACTACAAGAACATGCTCAGCATGCTGTGTATTGCTCATATTTACAGTGTCTTGTGAAAGTATTCACCCCCCTTGGCATTTGTCCTATTATGTTGCCTTTACGACCTGGAGTTAAAATGGGATTTTGGGGGGTTTGTATCATTTGATTTACACAACATGCCTACCACTTTGGAACAGGTGTGTGTATATACCGAGATAATGTCACAGACTATGTGGCACTTACATTTAACACAGGTGGACTTAATTTAACTAATTATTAATTAATTATGTGACTTCTTAAAGTAATTGGTTGTACCAGGTCCACCAACTTGGACTATTTTGTGTATGTCCATTACATGAAATCCAAATAAAAATCAATTCAAATTACATTTCATAATGCTAGTAAAAATGCCAAGTGGAGTGAACACTTTTGCAAGGCACAGTGCGTGTACAAACAGTATTTTATTAATATTAGTATGTCTTTTTGAACTAAATGCAAGTAATTTGCTTTTCAAAATCTAAGCGGTAACATCCTTAGTGGTCTAAAAACCGGTTCTAATGGCTTGACAATGGTCATCTAAAGCGTTTGTATGTGAAAGATCGAAGTGTAAAGGTATGAGGTGTCAAACGGCGTATCTAATTTCTCTCTATTTCTGTCCCTGTCAGTCAGTCCCTCCACCACCCCTCTCTTCCTTATTTGGTCTGCACATATACTTGCAGAGCTACTCTATCAGTAAAACATCATGACAATAAAAACCACAGACAGCCAGGAAATCCGCACACCCTTACCTTTTCCATCAAATTGACTGTCACGGTAATACCAAACCCTCTATCGCTCTGTATATTTTCTAATTCTGGTTTTCAGTGAGCAACTTTTGATTGTGACTTCCTTTTGAAACTAACTTTTTTTTATAAAACTGATGTTATCCACTGAAGAGGTGCCTGCTCTGAGCTCTCTACTTCCTCTTCTCTGTATGTTTGTTGAGTCAACTGCTACCAGTGAAAGAGAGATAAGATGGACAGCCAGCCAGAGGAAACTGACATAAAACATCTAACAACGATGCCTGCTTATCCCTTCTCCTACTTCTTCAGTCAGGGAATACTACTACTGTCTATACTCCACCATGGTACGTTTCAACACATTCTTTTTTTTTCCTGCCATTGTTTTGTATAGCATGGGGTTTCTTTTTGAGGGAAAATCAGTTTGTTTTCTCTAACTTTCTTGTTGGTTCATGCATGATGTGTGTTAAATGTAGAATGCTTCATGACTGGCTGCAAATGTTCTTACTTTATTATTCTGTGAAACACCAACAAACTATTTTGGTTCAGATACACATGACATAGTAATGCTGCATTTATTAAAAGTAATAACAAAAACAGACAATACAGTGCCGTGAAAAATAATTAGTTTATGATTTTTTTGATTTTAGCATATTTTTGCCTCGTAATGTTATCAAATATTCCACCAAAATGTAATGTCTAGTACAGAGAACCTGAGTGAAAAATAACACAACTTAATACTTAAAGAGAAGACATTAATGCAATTAATGTTTAAAATTAATGTTTCGAATATTTTGTACTACAAAATAGTTCAGAGTGCCTGAAATACAATGAACTCCATTTACACCTTCTTGTTGGTCCATCTGTCAGTTTGAATTGACTTGTAGTCTCCTCATACTCACTTTAAACACTCAGGGCCGGTTTCGCAAACACGGATTAAGCCAAGTCTTGGACTAAAAAATCAAGTTCAATAAAAATCTCCATTGAGCTTGTTGATTTAGTCCTAGACTTATTATTTTGCATCTCCTCTTCTTTTAACAACACTCTGTTAGCATTTAGGAACTTTGGTAGACCAGTTGCTGTAGTTTTG
The DNA here is from genome assembly GCA_016801175.1 of Esox masquinongy. Classification (NCBI taxonomy): domain Eukaryota; kingdom Metazoa; phylum Chordata; class Actinopteri; order Esociformes; family Esocidae; genus Esox; species Esox masquinongy. Next base: position 9,788 of record JACXGI010016955.1, read on the forward strand.
AAAGTTCAATGTTTTCCCATTTTTGCTTGATTTAGGATTTCAGCTGCTCAACTGTTCGGGGTCTCTCGTATTTTTCATTTCATAATGGGCCAAATGTTTTAATTTGTAAGAGGTCTGGATTTCAGGCATGCCAGGACTGGCTCTTATACTACAGAGCAATGCTGTTGTAATACATGTAGAATGTGGTTTGGCATTGTCTTGCTGAAATAAGGAAGGCCTTCCCTGGAAAAGACGTTGTCTGGATGGCAGCATATGTTGCTTCAAAACCTGTATTCACTGTTCATCGTTAAAAGGATGTTTCCCTTAAACTCTGTGCCTGTGTCATGCCTCCCTGCAACTGTGACAGGCATATATTTCAAGGAACAATAACAGTTTTCAGTTTCAACATTTGATATGTGTTCTTTGTAATGATTTGGGTTTAAATTATTTGTACATCTTTGCATTCTGTTTTCATTAAAATGCATAAGTACATCTTGCACCAGGGCTTTGTGCCACCATGACAGTGAACCACAGTAACTAACCACAGACAAAAACCACAGACAAAAAAAAAAGAAGAAGTAAGATATATATTTTACGGGAGATTGCTTGCCACAGATCTCAATACTAAACACATTAACCATAAGCATGGTTTTCAATAAGCAAGGTTCAGATCAATTGTCATTTTAATGACAGTAGTTAGCCATATGGACTGGGCTTTATATTTTACAGTACTGTAGAATGCCAGCCACATAACTCAATTGCTTTCTTTTAGACTGAAAGCATAACTAAATTCCCACAGCCACTGTTTGTTTAGAAGAGAATCAAGGCACAAATCAATTGAATTAATATACTTATTTGTTGTTTCCTGTCAAACATCTGTTGTTCAAATGTGAATAGTAAATACATGCTTCAATCCATATTTTAATGCTTTTCACCAGCCAGGAAAATCTCAATATATCCAGCTTACACTGTCTTTCAAATCGGTTTCTGTAGCCTACTCCGGTTCAAACATATAGAGTGTCTCACAAAAGCGAGTACACCACTCACATTTTTGCAAATATTTGATTGTATCTTTTCATGTGACCACACTGCTACAATGAAATGACACTTTGCTACATTGTAAAGTAGTGAGTGTAAAGCTTGTATAACAGGGTAAATTTGCTGTCCCCTCAAAATAACTCAACACACAGCCATTAATGTCTAAACCGCTGTCAACAAAAGTGATTACACCCTTAAGTGAAAATGTCCAAATTGGGCCCAATTAGCCATTTTCCCTCCTCGGTGTCATGTGACTCATTTGTGTTACAATGTCTCAGATGTGAATGGGGAGCAGGAGTGTTAAATTTGGTGTTATCGCTCTCACACTCCCTTATACTGGTCACTGGAAGTTCAATATGGCACCTCATGGCAAAGAACTCTCTGAGGATCTGAAAAAAAGAATTGTTGCTCTACATAAAGATGGCCTTGGCTATATGAAGATTGCCAAGACCCTGAAACTGAGCTGCAGCACGGTGGCCAAGACCATACAGCGGTTTAACAGGACAGGTTCCACATAGAACAGGCCTCGCCATGGTCGACCAAAGAAGTTGAGTGCACCTGCTCAGCTTCATATCCAGAGGTTGTCTTTGGGAAATAGACATATGAGTTGTGATGGTAATTCCATCGATCAGAACTTTTAAAGGAGTAAGTACAGAGACAATATTCTTTAACAGTTTATTTTCAAATAGAGAGACGTGTCAAACGCTTACAGGATAATCATCTGAGGAGTCTCTGAAGCATTTGGAAATACATTCAATATATATAGAGGAATGGGTGGAGATAAGAATCTGCATGGTCGTACCATAAAAACAACACATGTTCCTTATCCATCGTACCCCCTGTTGTGTATCTTCCTCTATCCTGTCCTAAGACCCATTGTTCTGCATCTCCCCCTTTCCTGCTAAAGATTTACGTTTACCTCAGCACCTCATTTCCCATAGCACTACCAACATTCCTTTTCTTATCTAAACATGGGGACCCAATACTTTAATCAATAAGAATACATCTGTTCAAGAAATTTCCATAACAATCCATCCTCTTGATACCAAATCAACCCTTGGTATCAAACCTTAAACAGTTTACTCATTAGGATGTAGACTGCAACAAAACAGTACTCTGTAACAACATGACCCTGTTGATATCATTACCCTAATGCTTAGAGAACGGAACAAATCTGAAACGTCTGGATCCTCATTTACATGCTTCTAGACCATTACCTTCGTATTAACTCCAAGACCACACATTTTCATTATGCATACCTATATCATGGTACAGCAAAATGTTTTATGTTAAAATCACTGGTCAAAGGAAATGAATTCAGGTGACACATATACTGACAGTATGGGATATGTAGCATCGACACGTAGGTGTGTAAACACCAATCACTGAATACATCCTTCAATCTGTTACTGGTACAAAGTCCTCTCATGCCAATTGCTCGATTCACTGAAAAGTCCACTCATGGTTCCAAGAAGATGTACTTCCAAAGTCATCACAAATGTTCTGCTCCTCAAAACATCAGAGAGTCAGTTATGAACCATTTCTTGGCAGACCGAACATAAAAGTCAGATATATAGTCCAAGGTGTTGTCCTTCATAGTTCAAATGCAGATTACGATGACACAGCTCTAGTTTTCTCCATTGTAGCTGCTTTATCAGCCAGATCAGGAGAATCTATGTGCTCTCCTTTGTGAATGCCAAGATGCTCAGTTTTATCTAGGGGCTCTCTAGCTGCAGGCCGGGTCGGAAGTGATGGTCACTAGTACCAGAAAACTCACTTTTCCCTCAGTGACTTCAATTCACTGTGCCTAATCTTCAAACACCGAAGCTCTCCTGTAGCGTGTGTCGTCGACCCCAGGTTCCTCTCTCAGCTACCTGGACAGCAGAAGAGGTGTACCTGGTATGGACCCAACCAGCGTGGTATGATGTCGTGCAGTTGGTCTTTCCGCGCCTCAGTAAATGTTGTCCATAACCGGAGCCTTCCTTACATCCTCCCGTCGATTGGTGGTTGCCTTCTTCCTCTCGAGGCAGAATCATCAGGACTAGAATTAGTCCAGCTGTCAGGAACCAGGCATTACTGTAGACGGAAAATGTTCACGATTTATTAAAATAAAAACTTCTCAGAGTCTGGTATAACAGTTGATTATTTCAAGTTTATTTACGTGGCTCCATGGAAACAAGCATCATGACAAAGAGTACAAGTACAGAGACTAACACAGAGTAAGTCATGACAGATGTTCTGATTATGCATTTCAAGTTTCAAGCTTATATTCTCTTCCAACAGTACAGATGACGGAATTAGCATTTGCAGAATGTACATACAAAGAATAGTAGCCACTATGAGGGTAGTCTAAAAATGCAAGGTTGCACAAATAGCTCCAGGAGACAGAAAATCATAGAATGTTGGTTGCCCAGACTGCCCGGTCAAAGACTGAGATATATCAATCTGGAAATTTACTATATGGGGACTTAAGTTAACTATGCTCTTTCCAATAAGGAATAGAGCTCTGTTCACCTGTAGGATGTAAGTAATAATAACCCCCTGCTGTTCAAGAGCTTCCTCCTAGAGAACTGTTTCTTATGGCGGTTTTATGGCACAGGCAGAGGCCTGTTTCTCTTACTGCTTAAAGGAGCCAAGGCCCTGCTCAGCCGACATTCCGTTCATCACTGCCCCTGAACACAAAACCACTGGCCTTATAAGTTGGAGACAGAGAGAGAGACAAGTCTTTCAGTATATGTGTAATTGATCAAGCATACAGAGTACAAAACCCTTATAATAAAATAAATGAGGATGATAGTAAATACATTTTCTACAGTGAGATCCATCTTATCTCAGCCCACCTCACAATTGTCCTTTAAGCCAAACTCAGTCTCTCTGGCTCCAACCAGTCTTATTGCTGAATCGCTTTCAAGTATCCTGTACCTGTCAGTGAATCCTCCTTGAGAAGATTAGTTGCAACTGCACAGTACACAATCAGAAACATGTCCATTACATTAGCTTGTTGCTTCTTGTTAATGCATTAGAACCCAGTCCTACCAAACACTTAAACATGTATACCTGTATATCCAATATCTTTCTGTTTCCTTTGTCTAAATAGATTAGAACAGTTGTATACAGTAACAGTGTAGTGGAAACACTTAACCTTTCTGGTGCTTCTGTTCCGCTAGTGTAGAAATTCCACTCTTTTCTATAGTTGGTTTAACAACCAACAAATGACAAAACAACAAAAAGAACAGAAGAACAATTTCCTATTATTGATCCAATTACTCATTATCAGTTAAGATAGTTTGCGTACGTTGAAGTATCACTCTCAAAGAGTAGTTCTCAGTTGATATATAATTACATCTGATTGGTTTGTCGCGGAACTACAATCAAATTCACTTTTGTTTAACACAAATGATTAAAAACCTTATTGCCAATCAAAACATTTCATACCATCTTGAAGGTCAGCTAACATAACTGTTATTTAGCCTAATTTCTCTACAAGATGAAACCCAGTGTGAAATTCTCCAAGTCTCTTCTTATTTATCCTAGCACATCAAAGACACTCTGTAATCCTGTCATAAATCATGACCCCCTCCCTTTATGCCCTATCTCCCCAGAGCTCACCCTGGAGTAGGGGGGGTGGTTTACTGAGCTAAGGACAACGGACCCTAGTCTTGAAGAATAGATCCATTATCAATTAGGGACCCATTACAATCTCATAGGATAGAGTGGTGTTATCTCGAGAAACAAACCAGCTAGGCAATAGCAAGCGAACCTTTTGTCTCATCATTCACACCTTAAAGAGACATCTGTTCACCGTTAACATTCCCATGATTGCCTACTAAGACAGAAATTAAGTACATAGGTATACATTTCTATTAAAATAATGAAGAGTCATTGAATATGTAAATAAACATGGAATTAACATTTCCGGTTCTTTCAAGTCAAAACCAGAATAATGAACACAAAGTATTCAATGTAGTCGAATTAGAATTCCCAATTTTGATAATGTCACCAGTAAGTCTGTTTCTCTTCTAAAGAGTTCAAATGAGTCAACATTTACAGTACCCCCCCACACTGGTGTTTCTGTGAGTGAGTTGAGCACTCCAGGGGGTCTGTACCTCTCTTTACAATTTAGACTTTGTAAAACTTCTCAACTTGGTTTTCTAGAATAGAACTTGATGCAGAATTGCTTTCTCAGTTTCAATTAAAACATAACAAAACTTAGTAAACATGTAAGGAATAACAAAAATGTGCTCCCTGCACATTTTTACCCACTTATTCCATAATGCATGATATTAATATGATTACTTCTAATCAAATATCAGACAAACAAACTGAACAGTCACATTCTCATAGTCACTATTTATCCCA
>JACXGI010016956.1:0-15149 GCA_016801175.1 Esox masquinongy
CCCCCCCCCCCCTCCCCCCCGATGGTGGCCACCCTATCAGTCTCTGTTCAGTCCTGTGTGTAATACTGCCCCATTTTGGATTTGGTCAGTTTCTTTTAACCAACATTTCCACAGCAATTCATTACACTGGCATGTCAGGGTTGCCACAAAAGTAACTCCTCCTGACCAACTGTTTCATTTGGAGAATTGTATGAGAAATTACCATTTGGAAGAGAAAGATTAATAGCCAATAATGGACATTATTTCCAAAGGCTAAAATGGAATAACACCTGTGTGCCATTTGATAACTAGTGGCTCACAGAACACAGGCAAAACACACACCTTCCTATACTGACGTCTATAAAGAAAATGTTTGTTTACTCATTTCTTTTTAAATCAGCGCTTGTATATGGGATGTGACACCTGAATAGTGAGGCCCTGAGCATCCAAGCGGAAAGTTGACGGGGGAGCTGCGGTGGGTGGCGAGGCTAAGTCCCTTCCTTCCACACTCACACACCCTTGCTCTGCATTTCTAAAGAAAATGAGTGAGTTTGAATCCATTTGTCCAAACAATCCACTCTACCAGCCAGCAGAGTAAACCTAGGCAGACAAGGTCAGCTGGCCGGCCTAATTCCCCCGGGGAAAAAAAACAGACAAGAGAAAAGGGAGGCGCTAAACGGGGTGAAGGGTGGGGGAGATCAGTGGAAACAGGCCCGGTAACAGACATAAGCACCTAGGGCCAGGGCCGTGCAGAGGCAAACATTGGCCAGCAGGGGGCTCCAGGCCTTCTGTGCATCTGGGCTGTTGTCTTCTGCAGCCAGCTTCGTCGCCTGGTCTGGGTTCAGCCTCTGATGTGTTTCTGTGTCATGCTGCTGGTGTGTTTCCACAGGGGCTGTGGGAGGGGGTTCTTTGCTTCCCGCCAGGCCATCAGGTTGACCAGCGAGGACCGTAGCAGACTGAGCGGCAGCTTCATCACCAGCACCGCCACCGCCCCTCCATCGCAGTCCAGTCTCTGGTTGGGCACTGCAATGGAGGAGAGTCATTGGGAAAGGAAACAGGGACGTGTTCAACGCCACATAAATACCTGGACAGGAAAGTGGTGAATGACGGAGAGTTATTGCTGACACAGCAGCAGGTTGGATTGATTCGAACCCAGTCAATGGGCACGGGAGGCAGTGGCTCCAGTCCACTGGACCAACATACCTGAGAGTATGGATATCTTTCTGCAAAACAACCTCCTCAGGAAAGAAGGAGATGGGTTCAACAGTGCCGTTGACAGATGGACCCAGAGGACGGGGGTTGGGCGGGGGAGGTGTGATCTCTGGAGGGAAGTCCTCTTCGTTGGAGAGCTCTTTCCATGACTCCTTAAAGTAAACATGTATGGATTGGTGTGAGGAACAAATACAAACAATAAAAGGTTTTAAAGAGATTAGAATAGCTATGACATTTCTCCATAGATGAATTACATCCGGCAGCAGCTTCCCAAATCTGAACTAAACAATCTGATTAGCCTTATGTAATTATTTATTAAGTTCTTAAAAGCAGTAACAGCATTGTAGCCAGTGAGGAGTTAATAGCAGCTACTTTACAAAATAACCCCCCCCAGGCAAAACTTTACAAGCATGAGACCAAATTTGGACATGCTTACTCAATCAGCTTATTCACTCAATCAACCACTTTCTCAACCAATAACACTTTAGCTATTCATGCAGCTCCCTCCCCCTTCCTAGTCAGAGTGAGTGAAATTGTAGTTGGGAGTACAGCTGACAAGTGTCCATGTGTTCCTAAACATGGGGGCGGTCACTTAATATCTATAAGCTGCAGGTCCTGAAACAGGCGTTTTCTAAAAAGAGCCTTTCCAAAAGATTGTTGAATAACTATCACTACTGCATTAATTCTTAAAAAAGATGCAATAATGAGGGAAATTATGTAGACTAAATAACTGAGAATAGGCATTTAAAATACAATTAAATTAGAGCCAAATCTTTGGTTATTATGTAGTCCAGAGATGCAGACCTCTGAAGGAAACATTCTGAATAGTTAAATCCACACACACAAAGCCCTAAAAAAATGAGTTACCTAATCAAACATTAGTTTATTAGCTAATCAAAGCAAAGTCAGCTCCAACAGCAAATATTTTTCCATTCCTTTTTTTTTAAATCATAGGCCTTCCTTCGGCTTTTAAAATGTAGAGGCTACATCAAGATAGACTCAAAAAGGAAAATTATGAAAGACAAAAAAAAAATTTATTTATGAATTGAATAATGCATGAAGACAGAGACAACAATCTTTTTAAAAGAACTATTTAGGCCTATTTAAGAACAAGCAAGCAACGAAAATGTGCATGGTATTAAAGAAAACCCAACAGCTTTCATTTACCAAAGTACTTTAGGATGTAGACTAGTGCTTATACAATAAATTATCAGTAACAGCTGCATACCTTCAATATTAGAGTAAATATTAGAGCTATATGATGATTATATTTCCGCATTAAAAGAAAATTGTTTACAAAAACAATTGATGCAAATGTTGACAAATGTCACCTTGTCCTGACGCGATTTACCAAGTATCAAAACGCAGATGGGGTATAAGCCTGCATAAGAGAACTTAATGTAGATCAAAAAATTCCCTAATGGAAAAAATTCACATTGAAATGACGCAAAGACATCCATCCAGGTTTTGCCGAAAGGGGTTATGGGGTTATGACATGGTGACAATATCTGTCCATTACAATCACAGCACATGTGCAATAAAATAGCAGTGAGTATAAGTTATACCAACATGCTGTCATTATATTCATGGTCACCTTGTAAACCGCTTTTGCTATTGTAAATACAGTTGTGGCCAAAAGTATTGTTACCCAAAGAACTCATATTGCCTCTAAATGTCTGTTGAAACTCACCAACGTAGAACTGGTCTCCACAATTCTTTACTCCACAGTTAATATTACAGAAACTTTGTTCCTTCTAAATCAGAAAATAAACAAACGGCATTGGCAAAACTGACACCCAACACTGAATATATTGTAGCACAGCGTTTGGCCAAAATAACTGCAACCACTTGCTTCCTACAGCCATGGATAAGCGTCCTGCATCTATGTACTGGCAGTCTGGCCCACCTTCCTGGTGTAAACTTTTCCAGTTCTTTTTTTAAATTGTCCATTATCTGAACAAAGTGTAAGGGTGCGGATACTTTCAGCCACAACCGTATATACAATTCAGTTTCATTCATGCTGCAGCCATTACTTTGGGCGGCAGCAAAAGGGGATTATATTAAAATACAATATACCAGCACTTAAGTTCACCTCACATTTTAACGGCAATCAAATGTACAAGCCTTTTGTATTTTTCAATACTACTTTGTTTCACGGCAGCAAAATAGAGGATTTACCTGCAACGATGTGTCCCCCATGATGTACTTGGCACCTTCAATGACAGCGAGGTAGGAAAATCTGAGTTGGTCGGGTGTCTGAATTAGGCCCATCCGATAGCGTCGCATCTCCAACAGCACGTCACGAATGCGCACAGATGACGGGTCCTTGCGCATTGACATCTGAAAACAATCATTAATAACCTGGTATGAAGTTATGATTTCTCATTTAGAGTAAATCACCATACTTATGGGAGAAAGACATTTTTATGCTGCAGCCCGTCTGGTGTTCAACCTTCCCATGTCACCCTGCTCCTCTCTTCAGTTCACTGGCTTCCAGTTAAAGTTAGCATCTACTACCAGACCATGGTGCTGGCCTACGGAGCAGCAAGGGGAGCTACCCCTCCTTACCTTTAGGTAATGCCCAAACCCTACATCACTACCCAGGCTCTTGGTTCTGCCATTTCTGTGCTCTTGGCCGCCCAAGACCTGACCGAAGGCAGCAGCCAATGGGCGCAGTCAAAACTCTTCTATCCTTGAGGCTAGGAAGGCAGAGTCTCCACCTGTCTTGAGAAAACATCTGAAACCCTACACCTTATAAAAGAGGCCACCCACTCCATTGCCTTTCCAAAGAACAGACATTTGCAGATAACCAATTCGGTGCACTTACTACTACAGAGAGGCATGTTGGATCCACCTGGATCCATCTGAAGACTTACACACTAAATTACCAAAAAGGTTTTGTCTTTTAAAAGTCAATGGCATCATAATTTTTTTTTAAATTCCATTCCAGTACCAACCAGTAAGAGGCAGGTGTCGACGAGACAGAAGGTTCCAGAGCGGCCAATGCCTGCACTGCAGTGTACCACCACAGGCCCGTGGTCAGAGCCGAGGCACCCGGACTCCCGCACCTGGAACAGGAAGTTGAGGAAGGAGGCTGGAGATTCGGGCACCCCAAAGTCTGGCCAGGTGGTGTAGTGAAAATGTAGGATCTCTCTAGTTTCTTGAGTCTGTACAAGGAGTCAAATTAATCAAATGAGCAGAAAGAAAAGAAAATGAAATGAACATAGAAAGTGATTACTGCATTGCCCAACCACAACAAGTATGAACAAGAACAACCGTGCAGGAATCTCAGAAAAGCTTCCAGGTAAATCATTTTGTACCATGATAGACCTGACAGATAAAACAACCAAAATGGTTCCAGAAGAGTGTGGATCATGGCTTGGAATAGCCTGGACCGCTGCTAAGGGTAATGATAATACAGACAGAAAGTACAGCACCACCCTCTGGGAATTAAGATTAACGGTCTTGCTCAAAGACAGATCTACATATCAACGTGTAAGGATCCGGGATTCTAAACGGCAACCTTTCGGTTCCTGTCCAAATTCTCTAACTACTTAGGCAACCTCCCGCCCTAACGGGAAAACCATCAAGAGTCTCACCGACTGATTCTCCAGCTCCAACTGACGGACAGTGTAGTAGGACTTTATGTCCTCTGAAACGAGTGAAAGCTTGAAATTTGTGTCATCAAAGACTGCCTCCCGCTCCTCTCTAGTTGGCCAGTACTGTGCACACTTAACCTGAAAAACAGAAGTGCACAGGGATGTTGACATTGAATACATGTAATATTGATATTTTGACATTGGAAGAAAAAAAAACACCCCTTATATGAACAAGCTGTAGTGGCTTCAGAAAGTATTCAAGCCACTTCACTTTCTCTACACTTTGTGAATCAATTTACAATAGATGACATTTATTTTTTTGGTTACACTTTAATGTGACGAGCTCCAATTTCCATCGGTAGTCGTTCTAAATATTGTATTAGTACCTGTTGAAAAGCAACAGCTTGCTAAGGTTAGGGTTAGCATAAAGGTTAAAGATTGTAGATAGTTAAATGGCACTGATAATCTGTAGAACATCTACAGAAACTTTTTTGCAACCAATCTTCATAGAATAACACAGTGAAAAAACACATTTTTAGAAATTTGTACCAATTTATTGTAAAAGTAAAAATGAAAATCTCATGGATATAAGGATTTAGGCCCTTTGCCATGACACTTCAAATTGAGCTCAGAGGCATTCTGTGTCCTTTAATCATCACTGAGTTGTCTCTAGAACTTGATTGGACTCCAACTGTGTCAAATTAAATTGATCAGACATGATTTACAAAGGCACACGTGCCTATATAAGGTCCCACACTTCAAAATATACGTCTAAGCAAAAGCCAAGCCACGATGTCCGGGGAACTCTGTAGATCTCAGAGATAAAATTGTATCGAGGCATAGATCTGGGGAAGGAAATGAAAAAAAATACATTTGCTAAAGCATTAAAAGTTCCCAGGAGCAAAGTAGTTAAAAGGCATGACATGCCACCTGGTACTTAAAGAACTGACAACATGAGGTTAAACATTCTCTGGTCTTAGTGACCAAAATGTTCCTATTTGGCCTAAATGCCAAGCTCTACATCTGGTGAAAATAAGGTGCCGCTCATCACCTGACTAATACCATGGCTAGTGTGAGGGATGGTGGTGGGAGCGGTGGGAAGAACAATGATGGGAGGAAATGTACATGAGACTTCAGTTCCATTCCTCAATGAATTGACATATTTCTAGACATAATTCTGGTCCTTACTATGCCATTTATGGGCTACAAGGCACCTAGGCCAGCAAATGCGTTCTGTACAACTATGTGTTAATCAGTGTAAATTTTGAAAATGTCACTTCAACAGTAAGCCATTAACCCAAGTTGTCAATATATGCAATGCAGGGCCAGAGAACACACTAACAAACGCACAGAATCTGTCGCATTGTCCCCCTTTGACTTCCACGGTGGAGGACAATATACATTTAATCAATAATAAATTCTGTCTATAATAAAACAAAACTTGATAAAAGTGAAGAGGTTGAGTACTTTCTGAAGTCACCCTCACTCAACCTCTTCATTTTTGTCACATTTTGTTATGTTATAGACAGAATTTATCCACGGCCCCCCATTTCCCACTGAAAACAAAAAGCAGATACTTACAGATCCTTTCTCAATGACACGGTTAAGCATCACCACTCCCATGGTCCTCTGTTCCCACACCATCTCCCAAAAGTGACCACATGTGTTTGGAAGGGGTCCCTTTGGGAAAAGCGGGGGATGTATTGTTAGAAACAACCCAGAGCTATACAGAAAATATATTGACTGTTTTAGTGCATGCACCCGGCACAGTTAAAAGACAACCCTTTAATAACTGTGACCGTCTCCACTAGCTAGTGAAGATTCAAGTTAAGTGTTGCCTACTTTTGATATATTTATATTTTTTATATATTCATATGTCTCCAAATTCCTTTATTCTCAGAATCTTAGAGTAAAAAAAAGTCAAGGAGGGGAAAAACAGGTCAAGAGTACAAACCTGAGTAAGAATGTAGCTTCTTTGCGCCTCTTCTACAGAAATTAGGCTTGCATTAATGTAGTTGTTAGTACCCAGTTGAAGGCAGATTCTACTGTGGTCAACTGCAGAGCACAAAAGAACAACAATGTAGAAAAAAAGATAATACTTTTGCAATATGCAGTATCCCCAAGGGACGTGTGCTTAGAGTTGCAAACCCAAGGGACCTATGGTGCAGCTGTGCAGTACATCCAACAAGCCAATCTGTGACTGAAACACAGCAATGTTTATTTCTTTTCTTATATTCTAATCTACTAAACCAAACAGGAAATACTATCCAATTCTCCTAATGTAAATTAAAAGAGTTGGAATGGGAGTAAAGCAAATGAAAAAGTTCAACCAGCATATTAAGTATTCAGAATGACTGAAAATAAAAAAAAATTAAAAAGTCTGATCAATTTACATCATACCAGGAAACCATAACATACCAACACCTTGGTTGACATGTGACCAGTCAGTCCCATAGGGTTTAGGTTTGTGAGCACACACGTGTGTGCATGTGTGTGTTGGGGGCCAGGAGAGGAAACCACAACAGCTTTACTGCGTCTAGTTACCATGGCGGATGATTAAAAAAAGATACGACAAATGTCAAACTTTGGCATGCTGAATTGCTAGTGAGGCATCTGACCACGAAGCGTCCATCTGTGATCATATACGACATGTTTCAAAGACTACGGTTTTACAGGTACAGTCACAGTGCAAAGCACATGAGAACAGTGTTCATTTTGACCAGAGAATATTTTTCACATTTTAGGCGTCAAAATATGATCTGAACAGTACATCAACTGAATTGTTATCATTATTCAAAATTTTAGCCTCCTGTGTTCTTTGCATTTTCTTATGTTATGCATTTGTAATTACACTTAGGATTAGGAATCTCTGTTAATAAATGTTAAAAAAAAACACTAAACTTACATGGGCTGACATCTCGGTAGCGATTCCGAGTTTTGTTTTCAGGTAATTTGGCAAGTTTGCAGGGCAGCTCACTTGATTGCTGACGTATTTCCTGAACAGAAAACAGCAATGCATAAAATCTTAATTCCTTACTGGAGGAGAAATGTTAGTTTTGTGAGGCGAATCGCTCTTCCTATGGTTGATCCCTCACTGGTATTCTCCCAAAGGTGCTCTGTTTATTACCACGAGTGTCACCCTAGCCAGATCATAATTAGCATCTGCAACTGTGCAGATCCATGTTGTCATCATCCAGTGTCTAGGTGTTTGTGTTTCTGGATGAGCGCAAACAATTTCCTAAAATTAGAGTTGTCCTTTACAACACAATAACAGGATAATTAGAATATTATATATATATATATATATATATATATATAGACGTATACACTGTATTTGGACATTTTAATCTGTGGTTTTAAAATTTTGTTGACACTATAATCAATAATTGCCCCATACTGCATCAAACTAAGACAAGACATCAGGCCACACATTCAATGTGACAACGATGATCCGCTACAATGTATACACCACGTGGATGGAAACGTTATAAATGTAACAACTCGTGTTTCATTTGAGAGTCTGCTAGAAAGCTTCACAGGTCGGTCAGAGTAGAGGAAGCTGGCAATTTTAAACACATTGAAGTAGTGTAGTCTAGCTAGGGTATCAAATTGGCACATCATAAATGATGCTTTATCGCCAGAGACACGTGTATTAAAGTCGTTGTAGATCCATAATGTTACGATCTAGAAGACTACTCACCACAGAACTCGAAACTTCAAATCCACCTTGATTTGCCCAGAACCTACCGTACCTGGTAAATGGCGTTCCAACTCCCGTGTTCATCGATTTCCCGAAACTCGGCTTCCATTGCCCTGCTACAGCCCCCTCTTTAGCGGACGACTGATCGATATCTATTTTTAGCTTTAGCAAAATTTGATGCCGTTGTCTAACAAAGTAAACAGTTGCTGATATATTTTTATTTAGTTTTCACTAGCTAGATATATAGATTACTACTCGTACTGTTGTCTCTCTCGGCCTAGTCTTACCGGAAACACGCTGTTACGCTCCTCCTTATCACGACTGTCCTTGGGTGGTTTTAATCCCCGCCCTCATTTCGTGACATTTGCCTATAATGTATGCGTCTCTACCTATACAGACAAAATAACATTCTATTGCCACTAAGTCAGATTACCCAGCCACAAACTCAAAATTGGAAACAAAAACGATTTCTGGTGTTAATGAAATGTTATGGTTAGGCATTACGTTAAACATGTGGTTAAGGTTAGGTTTTGAATAAAAATGTAAGACATTTAAAGAAATAGGTGGGGTTACCAGTGTGTGGCTATGGAAGCTTGTTACAACCCCATTGTTTAAGTGCAATGAGAAACAGCCTATTGTGAAATTTCTCTTAAATACCCAACAGTCACAGTAATCAGTCTGAGAAATTATTTAATTGCTTAAGACGATCTCCGCATTGTGTTATGGGTAAAATATGGCTGACTAATAACGAATGACGTCTTGTGAACTTTTACCCTTAACAAAAGACGCATTTACCTTTTCCCAGTTCCCTATTTCCCATGGGTACATGCAACCTTTCGTAAATTAGGAACTACTACGAATGAGGCCAATTTGATGTGTGTTCAGTTCGCATGAACGTTTGATACGTTCTGTAATAAGTTGTAGCCTGAACGAGACTGAATTACACGTTTCCACCAAACGTTCAGGAACGGACTTCCATTTGAGCTGGGTTCAGTTCCTGTTTTACAGTGCTGTAGTCAGTGCTGTAGTCATCAACCAAGACGCCCCCAATCCGTAATTCTTACAAAAAACTGTTACCACACAATATATATAAGCTTATATAAAAGTACGTTGACCTTCAATCTATTTGCTACACCACTCAAACTCAACTCTGGACATCCAAGCCAGTTTCATCCATCAGGGACTTATTTTGATCTGGGACACCTGGTGGGTGAGATTCATAATGGGTTAGAACCGAGTAGAACTGAAAACCAGCATAAATAAAGGATCCTTGTAGGGTAAGAGTTGAACCCAGTGCTACACCAACAGATTTTAGTAAGAATTTGAAATTAGAACGTTAGATAGAAATATTAGATAGAAAAATAAATAGAACATATTACATTTGTTCCGATTGATTATATATTCAGAGAAAGTACTAAACAACAAACGCACCAAGTATGATTCAGGTTCAGTTGCATAGAGGAGAATGTCATCAAAATATAGAGAAATTGAATTTAGAATGTCTTTAGTATTAAACGCATGTTTTCCTACATAAGATCTTATGGCTTGAGTCAGAGGCTGAATGGCCATAGCAAAAAGCATCTGTGAATAGGCATAACCCTCTCTCAACACTCTGATACCAATCAGATCAGGGGTATTGAAAATATTTAAGAATTGGATAGTTTATTTGAATTTTCACCAGAGAATGTTTTTTTAAGGAACTATGGTCTTTATACAGATACTGGGATTTGTAAAATGGATGATAGTTTGGAGGAGAGAATAATTTGCCTGTCAAAATTGTCACTTTGGTCGATGGAAGTCAAGTCTGACTCCAAATGCAAAGGTAAAACTTGGAATCAAGACTAATGATGCAAACAAACACACCTGCTTATTAAGACAGCTAGGATGCCGATTGTCCAAATGCTTTCTTTCCCCTTAAATTGCGGGACTATATACAAAATGTGTTGTTGTTTCTAACTGGTTTATCTGATATTGATTAAAATACCCTAACGTTAAAAGTGACAGTCTATACTTTAACCCCATCATCATTGTGTTATTTCAAATCCAAAGTGCTAGAGTCCAGAGCCAAAACAACAAAACGTGTCATTGTCTAAACACTTATGGACTGCAATGTAGTTCTCAGTCTAATTGCTTTTATAAAATAAAGAACCTGCATTCATCTATCTTGTTTGCATCGCACGCCGACAGGTTGTTGGGGTGTTATATGGTGACATTGAATGCTGCATTTCAGGCTCTCAGCAGGATCGGTTTTTGGTTAGGATGTATTCAAATAGATATTGTCATCCACACATTTCCTAATGAAGCCTGTTACTGTTTATGTGTTCTTCAATGTTTGTGGTGTCCTGGGTGAATGAATATCTGAAAATCTTTTCGTTTTTATTCTCAAAGAAGTCTTGTAACATTGTGTCTGCTTCGTCTGTCCACCTTCTTACTGTTAAATATGGATGGATCTTTCATGAGACACTACTTGGCAGGGAGATCAGATTGGCCAAATTGAGGTATCAAAATCAAATCAAATTTTTTTATGAAGCCCTTTTTACATCAGCAGTTGTCACAAAGTGCTTTTACAAAACATCCAGCCTGAAACCCCAAGGAGCAAGCAACAACAGTGGTGATGCACAGTGGCTAGGAATAAGCTCTTAATAGGGGCCGAAACCTAGGCAGAAATCTAGAGAGGAACCAGGTTCTGAGAGATGGCCAGTCCTCTTTTGGCTGTGCCGGGTGAACATTTTAAGAGTTCAAATGAATAAGTAATTAATAAATGCATGTGGGCTGTGTCCAGAGTCTATAAAACATAATTGAGGTCAGAAGCATGACCAGTTATTTTTAGTGAGTTTGTTACACATCCGGAGGATAGGGAGCAATGTTCAACATTGGCTGACCAAGCACAGGAAGTAGCTATTTGGAGTAGTTTTGTTGGAATCGGGTCTACTTGACAATTGGTGGGTTTAGAACTCATTGCTAATTTAGTGGACGTGCCGAGCAATACAGGATCAAAAAATTCACGTGTTGATACTAGGTCAGGGAAGTTCGGTGAAGTTCAGGGATGGCTTTTACTTTAATAGAATTTAATATATGTGGTATGGTCCAAGTTTTCACCCTATAGGAGTGTATGTGTAGGTAATATTTTGGTAGTGTGTGCTTTTTCCTCCTAAGATCTGAGCTTTGATAATGTATGCATTTTTAATTTCTCTTAGCTATTTGGGATTAGTAGGACCTGATAAGTATAATATCTAAGCATGGCACAGACAACTGTCCTCTAATAAGGACAATAGGCTTAAGTTAAGCAGAATCAAGTACATGGTGCAGGAAGCCTAAAACATAGTGTCCTCATATGCAGACACAGGGTCTCAGGAGGTTATGTTTGCTTGATTAAAATCTCCTGTGTCACTAAAAGATACTTTTATGTGAGAGGATTCAAGCAGGTTGATAGTATTCTAAAGCATACATGACTCCAAATTCTTCTGTTCAGAGAGGCATGATTCTATACAAAGACTATTTCTATATGAACGTTGCAGAACGTAAAACCGAACTAAACACAACAGACATGTCTGGATATTACTCCCGCCCTAACCAGAAAAAATGAGCCAGTGAGATCTCTAGCAATGGGGCAGCCCCTCGACGGTGCGGGTGCAATAGGCAGATCAGAGTAGCCCCGTTCGGAACAAAACACAATGGGGGCGTCTTCGACTTAACGGTCTCTGGCTACCCTAACTCATTGAGCTACCGACATTTTTTGCGGTATTATTTAAAAATAACTGCTTAGTCGAAGTCAGCTACTATCAGTCATTAGAGAAATTGTTGCAGGGAAAACTATTATGGATCACATTTGGCATCCTCCACTGTGACTGGGACGTCTGGTGCCAGCTAGCAAACAATCTAGCTGCTAGCTGGTCATTTGCTAATACTAGCTATATCACTCTCTGGGTAGCTACTGTAGGTGGTGGGTATTTTTGTGATTATTGCTAAAAACTGTTTACCATTCGTGTTGCCTATTTTGTCATATTCAGATTAACCCTTAACACAAGCATTTTTAAAATGTATTTTCTAGCCACCTAGCAAACGTTGGCTAACATAAGTTCACAGAGCTAACATCGGATAGCCACTGTTAGGCGCTATTGGATTGCCCTTTTGCATAGCTGATAGCTAGCTATTTGGTTATCAAAAGTCGTTAGATAAATAACGCCAAATCGACTCCAATTGGATAATGAAAAACTGAGCGGTTGAAGCAAGTACTGTTATCTGATGTCGCGTTCATAACCACGTGAAACTGGAAACGCGGTAATTTCCGACTAAAGTATGGACAGCTGGGACCGCTCTGGACAGCTCTGTCTTAAAAAATAATAATTTGGAAGAGTTTCTGGAGGTTTTCTGATATAAGAATCACTGACGTCGTGATTTGACCTCGTTCTTTTACGACTTTCGAGGTGCTTGAAAGGGCTATCAAATAAGGTCTTGAGATTTGAACCCAGGAGTATATTAAAAACAGAAGCAATCCAAACTCACCGTTAATTCCCTGAGTTTGTCCGAAATACATTACTTGGTCTCGTGTTGTGTTTAGTGACCACAGAGTCAAGACAACCATTTAATATCCGGAATATGACCTTTTTTAGGGTGTGACCTAGGGATGTTATTTCTAATAGGCACAGGTCTAGTTATTTTAGTTGATCACTGTGCTACAGTATTTTTCACAACTGACAAATCTTGTGATTCAGATCTCAAATAATGTATTATATTTATCATTTTTGCACTTACTAGCTTCTTAACTATGTTTATATATTTTCTTGTCTTTTTACCAGATTTTTGAACTTTGAGGCACTCTGGTGAAGAACAGTACCATGGCTCCCAAGGACATCATGACAAACTCCCATGCTAAGTCCATCCTCAATGCCATGAATGCACTTCGCAAAAGCAACACACTCTGCGACATCACTTTAAGAGTAGAGAATACTGACTTTCCTGCACACCGCATTGTCCTCGCAGCCTGTAGTGACTACTTCTGCGCCATGTTCACCAGTGAGGTAACAGTAAGCACAAGACTTCGAGAGAACTTCCACAAATGGCCGATGATGACTGATCATTAGCTTTCTAAATATTTTGGCTGGTGATTCTCTTTGTGTCAGGAAAGAGACAAGTCTAGTTGTCTGTGTGATTCTGATGTTTTCATAGAGATTTTTATTGGCTGAAATAAAACTGATATTGATTTCCTTGGGTAATATAGCTTTTAGAGTCTGACTTCTAAAAAAAAAAAAAAAGTTTCCTGGATGATCTTTTGGCAGTTCTCCTAATTTAAACTGACGGAAACCCTAAGTAAATTAAATAATGTATATGGGTCCCTCTGAGTTTTAATTTGAAAAACATCTAAGTCATCCTACAGCAACCTTTTATTGTTAACATGTATGTTTTTGGGAAGGAGTTTTAATTCATTACACTCTAGTTTTTTCTCACAGCTATGTGACACCAACTGAGAGTCCTGTATCTGGCAAGAAAGACTACCAGCTGTAGTCATTTAAGCTGATGTGTCTTTGCTGTTGTTTTTAAAGCTGTCAGAGAAAGGGAAATCCTTTGTAGACATACAAGGGTTGACTGCTTCCACCATGGAGATCCTACTCGACTTTGTTTACACTGAGACAGTATTGGTCACGGTAGAGAATGTCCAGGAACTGCTTCCTGCTGCATGTCTACTGCAGCTCAAAGGTAAGATCTAAAAATAATGACAACCGTTGCACAAGGTGTTCTGTATGCACAACACTATCCACTGTATTTTCTCTGTGGAATAGAGATTGAATAAACCAAAAAGTTTTGGAAATACTTTTCTGTGTTTGCTGTCAAAGGAGGAACACAGTTTTGATTTTGTGGCTGGAATAAGTGGACAATATACAGTGGATATAAAAAGTCTACACATCCCTGTTAAAATGCCAGGTTCTTGTGATGTAAAAGAATGAGACAAAGATAAATCCTGTCAGAACTTTTTCCACCTTTAATGTGACCTATAACGTGAAGGATTCAATTGAAAAACAAACTGAAATCTTTGAGGGGGAAAAATAAAAAACTCACAATAACCTGGTTGCATAAGTGTGCACACCCTTATACTAATACTTTGTTGAAGCACCTTTTGATTTTATTACAGCACTCAGTCTTTTTGGGTAGGAGTCTATCAGCATGGCACATCTTGACATGGCAATATTTGCCCACTCTTCTTTGCAAAATCGCTCCAAATCTGTCCGATTGCGAGGACATCTCCTGTGCACAGCCCTCTTCAGATCACCCCACAGATGTTCAATTGGATTCAGGTCTGGGCTCTGGCTGGGCCATTCCAAAATGTGAATCTGCTTCTGGTTTTGGGGATTTGGATGTGTGCTTTGGGTCGTTGTCGTGCTGAAAGGTGAACTTCATCTTCAGCTTTCTAATGGACGCCTGAAGGTTTTGTGCCAAAATTGCCTGGTAATTTTGGCACAACAGAAAAACAGCCCCAAAGCATGATGCTGCCACCACCATGCTTCACTGTGGGTATGGTGTTCTTTGGGTGATGTGCAGTGTTGTTTTTGCGCCAAACATACCTTTTGGAATTATGGCCAAAAAGTTCAACCTTGGTTTCATCAGACCATAACACATTTTCCCACGTGCTTTTGGGGGACTTGATGTTTGTTTTTGCAAAC